>JACEFZ010018842.1:0-57500 GCA_014155875.1 Cepaea nemoralis | reverse complement strand
TCTCGTCTGCGCAACTTTGGAGGGTTGCAGGACATGACGGAAGTGTCCTACCTGCCGGCCCCAAGGTCAGGTCACCGGCTGGATGTCTTTGTGCAGGTCAGCTGACCGACAGTGACAGTTCTACATGTGTCATTGATAGTTCAACATGTGACATTGATAGTTTGAAACGTGACATTGATAGTTTGACACGTGACAATGGCAACTAAAAATGTGACATTGATAGTTTGACAAGTGGCAGTGGCACTGACAGCTCGACGTGTGACAGTGACAACTAGTCATATTTCATTGCTTAATTGTTGCTACTTGGCTACTGCATCCTTCATTATTCATGGTTACCATCAGTTTCCAAAGTTTGTTTTGATCCCTGTCAAAGTTCAGACTTTTGGTCTCCCTCCCCCCCCCCCCCCCCCCAACAATCTCTTGTTGTTTGACTTATTGTTCATTTATATTTTGCTGAGATGCTTTGAGAGAGATCTTTGCTTCAGTTTGTTTGATCTCTCTCTCTCTCTCTCTCTCTCTCTCTCTCTCTCTCTCTCTCTCTCTCTCTCTCTCTCTCTCTCTCTCTCTCTCTCTCTGCTGTCTTCCTGGCATCTTCAACGTTGTCCTCCAAAATGTGTGGTTCTTAGATCCAGTATGGTTTTTAATTTTTCCTCGCCCCTCTTGGAATGGACTCAGAGGCCGCCTATAGTATTGCTTTGTTTAGACCCTACCATTCTGTTCATGTTGTCATGTCGTATTTTTATGTTTTCACAGTATTTGTCTGTTAACATGGTAAATCTACTCACATCAGTCCGTTTATAATTCCAGCCAGGTAATAAATAGATTGTGCTCCTGTAGGACATCTCAACGTTTATCACCAGTTGTACAGGTCTGAGGTCACTGGCCTGCTAATTTGTCAAGCTCACGGCGGTCAGGTTTGTAGAGGATATCTCCTGTCCATTAGACCAAGTCTGAAGTGCCAGTGGTACACCATCTTCTGGAGGAGAAGCTGGGTCTTGTCACTTGGTTGTTGTTGATAAGAGTCTATTTCCCAGTCCTCCACTTCATCTCCTCACTTGTCAGTGTGTGGCTACCCCCGTCTGTCTGAGCGGCTGTGAAAGAACCCGACTATGGTGTAGTTATATACATGCTTGAACGTGTTGGATGTTGATCCGCTGGCTGTACATGTTGTGGATCCTTATGTTCACTTCCTGTATCATGATATCAATGGCTGTCATTGCTCTGTAGGTGTGTAGGTCACAGATACTTTGATGCAACGGTACTGTTTAGTTTAATTTAGTCGACGGAGCAACATCACGGCACACGGATGCAACCCATAAGTGCTCCGTTCTACTCCTAACTCAAGCCTGAGTCCGGAGAATCTTAGCTCAGTGCACGAATTCCGTAGCACCTGCGAGGATCCTGAAATACTTTGCGTTGATTTTAACTCGACATTTTGCCCGGGCAGCGTCGTTAGGCTACTCTTTTTAGATTTCCAACTGCCAAGGGATTTTTTGCATGCGCAACAATACACAACATCGGAGTCCGATCTCACTACCCAAAGACCACGGTAAATTTTGTTACTAGAAGTCCACGCGAAAAAATCCCTAACCTCACCGGGACTTGAACCCGGGACCTCCAGCACTCTGGGGCGGACACCATACCTCGAGACCAATCAGCCCCCTGTTGCATGGTACAGCAGTAACAGAACTGTCGCCTTGTCTCCGTGTGGCCCGACATCCTCTGAGAATATGTGATAGGCATTCGGGTGTGTTTCTCGGGTGCCCGTCACGTTGCTTCTGTCTTCACACAGGCCATTTGTTAGGGGGACTGTTCTGTTTAAACGTCTTTAGCATCCCACTGTTGTATGTTGTAGCTGGGGATCTTGTCAAGGGAGATGGCAATTAATTTAGGCGTGTAGCAATAGAACTGAATCATGTATGAACTGTTGTACAAATAAAAATTTAAGTCTGAAACTTATATATATAATTATACAATTGCAGAGAGGAAACAAGTCGTGCGACCTCAAACCCCTGGCCGTCCGGTGAAGACTCTGGTTCGGCCGATCGTTGTTCCGAGGGCGTGGGATGTCTACCACCACTGGCCCACCCCCAGGTCAGCTACTCCCCCTACTACCCTGCATGTGTGGGCGTCCCTCCGATACTGCTCCAGTACTACTCACCCGTACTGTACCCTGGCGACATTTGGAGAGCTGCCGCTCTGACGAACCGAGACAGAAATAGCCACGACGTATTCCGCAAAGGTCAGGAGTTGACAAATGGTCTTGTGTATCCACGCGATGAACCGGTGCGGCTGCATCACCTGCTGGGCCAGCCGTACCTTCCCTGGTCCCAGCTGGGACACTGCCCACCAGACCTTCTGGAGCCGCAGTGGCTTGGGGCCTACTACACCTCCTATAATCCATGCCTCCCGTCACGTCACATCCGGAGCCCCTGTGCTTCAGGGACACTTCACGACAGAACTTCCTACACACCCAGCTAGGGTCATTCCTGGGAGGAAAGGCACTGGACACTGCTGGCAGCAAAAGCCAATACGATACAGATCACATTATGTTAGATGCCAAGAGCTACATCTCTAATCCCAGGATCAGCCAGCCAGAGACACTGGCTACCGGCCTACTGTGTATCTTCGAGTTCTTCGCCATGTTCGACAACAGATGACGGCGACGCCCACACGTCACACCTCGCGAGTCAGGAGGTGGTCGTGGATGACGCACTATAGCAGACTCAACAGTGTAGAATACAACTATGGACACAAGCACGCGGGTACCCAAGTCTGGGACTCACTCTCACGCTGGGCTGCGGTCATTAGAGTGATGAGCTCTCCTTAGAGTGTCGGCTGACTGCACCAGCAAACATCTCACTGTGAGCATGTGACATTTTGCTTGGTGTTGATTATTGGCTCACAGACTGAACAACTGAAAGTAGTTAGATGATACGTTGATGAGCGTTGTTACGCACAAGTGGACAGCTAACTGTAATTAGATGTTATATATATATCATCCCTACGACGCTTGAAGGCAGAAGTGGAAGAAGATTTTATATATATATATATATATATATATATATATATATATATATATATATATATATATATATATATATATATATATATATATATATATATTATGAGTGTATATTGACTCACAGAGTGGTCAGCTTCCTGTAATCACATGACAGATTCACGAATGTACTCAGTGGTCAGTTTATTGTGACCCCTGCCCACCTGACTTGCTTCAGCTCTTGGTAGACCGTCCGCCACCTAAGTCACTCAAACAAAGCCCCAAATTGGTCAACAATAACTTTGAGCGGGAACCGGGGACCGGAGAGCGGGAACTTGAAAGCGGGAACTGGAGAGCTAGAAGTGGAGAGCGGGAACTGAAGAGCAGGAACTGTAGAGCGAGAACCGGGGAATGAGAACCTGGGACAGGGAACTGGATAGCGGGAACTGTAGAGCGGGAACCTGTGAGAGGGAACTTGAGAACGGGAACCGGGGAGCAGGAACCTGGGAGCGGGAACTGGGGAGCTGGAGCTAGAGAGCGGGAAGCGGGGAGTGAGAATCTGGGAGCGGGAACCTGGGAGCGGGGTCTGGGGAGCTGGAACTGGAGAGCGGAAACTGGGGAGAGGGAACTGGAGAGTTGGAATCGGGTAGGGGGAACTGGAGCGTGGGAACCGGGGACCACGGTGGCTGGCGCTGGCCTGGTGGAGCGGTGTTCGAGTCTTCATCAGACGGTCATTATTGTGATAACTGGCCTGAGCACCCAGATGGGGCGACCCTTGAAGTTGGAACTGCGACTAACTGACTAACACTTGTGAATGCCTACAATGAAACATGTGGATGATTACAATGAAACTTGTGAATGCCTACATTGACATTGGCGAGTGCCTTTATTGACATTTGTGATTGCCTACATTGACATTTGTGAGTTAATAGAATTATACGATAAAGAAAGGTAAACATTAGTAGAAGAAAGTAATCTAGAAGGTTCACCTATTCTAAAACATGAAGTCGCTGACGCTATGAAACATACGAAGAAAAGAAAAACAGTTGGGCTAGATGGAATCACACGAGAAGAATTAGCAGTACTGGGAGAATTTAGAGTAAATATATTAGCCAAAATGTTGAATGATATTTACAGCAGTGGATATCTACCAAGTGATATGCTGAAATCGGTATTAATAGCTATACCATAAAGTCCAGGAGCAATTGAATGCGAAGATGTTCGTACAATTAACCTCATAAACCATGTCACTAAGCTTCTACTCAGAATTATAATGAGAAGAACAAGAAAGAAAATAAAAATGGAAATTGATGAAGAACAGTATGGATTTGTGGAAGGAAAGGGTACAAACAATGCAATATATACGTTACTAACACTAATAGAAAGATCAACAGAGAAACAGAAAGACATATTTTTGTGCTTCATAGATTATACTAAGACATTTGATAAAGTAAAACATGATGAACTGATTAAAATGTAGGAAGATATTAACATTGATGGGAAGGATCTCAGAATAATAAAGAATATTTACTGGAACCAAGTAGCAGCATTTAAAATGGGAAATAAAGAGGACAGTTACGAACAAATAAAGCTAGGAGTATAATAGGGATGTGTCCTGTCACCGGATCTCTTCTCCCTCTATAGCGAAGTAAAAATGAGAGCAAAGAGAAGCCAGGAATACTAAGTGGAGGTTATAATATAAACAATATACGATATGCAGATGACACAGTATTGGTTGCGGATAATGCTACAGATCTACAACAATTGTTGGACATTGTAGTAACAGAGAGTGCAAGCAAAGTACTCTCCTTGAATATCAAGACAACAGTAACAATGGTGATATCAAAGAAAAAGGTGACACCAAAATGTGAAATAGAAATAGAAGGGAAAATTCTTAACCAAGGTGGATAGTTTTAAATACCTAGGGGCATTTATAATATCAGATGGAAGATGCACAACAGAGATTAAGAACAGAATAGGGCAAGCTAAGGCTGAATTTTGGAAAATGAAGAGTATCCTGTGCAATAAGTCACTATAATTGAATGAATGAAATAGAGTGCTAAAATGCTATATAGAAGCAGTTTTGCTGTATGGCAATGAATCTTGGAATGTAAATGAACAAATTAGGAAGAACGTGGAAGTAACAGAGATGTGGTTCCTAAGACGAATGTTGCGAATTCCTTGGACAGCCAGAGTAACTAAAAACGACTGCTTGAAAGAGGTTAATGAAACTAGAATATTATACACAACAATAAGAAAGAGACAAACAGCTTTCTTTGGTCATGAGATGAGAAGAGAGGCGTTGGAAAACATTGTGACAACTGGAAAGATCGAGGGAAGAGAGGGAGAGGAAGACCAAGAGAAATGATGCAGGATGGACTGATAAGGTGCCATGGAGGAATATCATCAGGAGAGTCGATCCAGAACACGAAAGATAGAGATCGGTGGAGAGCCATGAACGCCTACGCCAGCCAGCATGGCACTTGATGATGATGACAATGACATTTGTGAGTGCCTACCTTGACATTTCTGAGTGCCTACCTTGACATTTGTGAGTACATACATTGACACTTGTGACTCCCTGCATTGATGCTACGAGTGCCTACATTGACACTTGTGACTCCCTGCATTGACAATATTAGTACCTACATTGACACTTGTGACTCCCTGCATTGATGCTACGAGGGCCTACATTGACACTTGTGATTCCTTGCATTGATGCTATGAGTGTCTACATTGACACTTGTGACTCCCTGCATTGACAATATTAGTACCTACATTGACACTTGTGACTCCCTGCATTGATGCTACGAGTGCCTACATTGACACTTGTGACTCCCTGTATTGACAATATTAGTACCTACATTGACACTTGTGACTCCCTGCATTGATGCTACGAGTGCCTACATTGACACTTGTGACTCCCTGCATTGACAATATTAGTACCTACATTGACACTTGTGACTCCCTGCATTGACAATATTAGTACCTACATTGACACTTGTGACTCCCTGCATTGATGCTACGAGGGCCTACATTGACACTTAACGAATGTCATAAATAACGTGTTAAAAAGTGATTACATGATTGTGTGCGACTTTGTGTGCGAGTTTGTGTGAGAGTTGTGTAAGAGTTTGTGTTAGAGTTTGTGTGAGTGTGTGTGTGTGTGTGTGTGTGTGTGTGTGAATTAGTGCGAGTGTGTGTGTGTGCGAGATTGTGTGAGAGTTTGTGAGAGAGTTTTTGTGTGAATTAGTTAAGAGTTTGAGGTGTTGGTTTCCTATATTTATATTTGAGTTCGCTGTCTTTCAGCCCATGTTCTTTCGAGCATGTCATATAAGGAGGGGAAAGTTAGAGATGAGAGGAGCAGACGGAGACCGAGAGATGAGATACTGGACAGTTTGATATCATGGCACGGAAGAACATCAGTATCAGAAATGAATGGCAGTACACGAGACAGAAGGTTGTGGACAGACATGATCACCAACGCCACACGGCATGGACTATAAGAAGATTGACAGTACACGAGACAGAAGGTTGTGGACAGACATGATCACCAACGCCACACGACATGGACTATAACAAGATTGGCAGTACACGAGACAGAAGGTTGTGGACATACATGATCACCAACGCCGCACGACATGAGTTATAAGAAGATTGGCAGTACACGAGACAGAAGGCTGCGGACAGACATGATCATCAACGCCACACAGCACGGACTATAAGAAGAAGAGAACGGTTTTTGTTCAACTGTTACACTGTGTCTTTTGTTCAAAGTGATTCATGTGCCATTTTATGTTCGTGTGACAATCTATGTTCGTGTGTATTTGAGAAAGATAATTGTAAATAAATGAGAACTGTTGGCAACAACCTAGCAGTGTCACGTTTGGCGTCTGTAACTGTTTCTACAGTCTGTCTACCAGTTTGTGCTGCCCTTCTGCTTGATGGGGTCGTGCAGGGATCGGCTTGCCGACATGTGCAACACTATCTTGTGGCTACCCATCTGGCACGTGATGTGTGTGGGTCAATATATGTCGTCAGATGACCACGTCACAATATCACACAGAGCATCACACAGCGCATCATACAGAACATCATACAGAGCATCACACAGAGCAGGCATTCTATGTCCAGCATCATACAGAGCATCACACAGCACATCACACAGAGCATCACACAGAGCAGGCATTTAATTTCCAGCATCATGCATAGCATCACACAGAGTATGAAACAGAGCATCACACAGAGCAACGCACACAGAACTTCACACAGAGCAGGGATTCTATGTTCAGCATCACACAGAGCATCAAACAGAACTTAACACAGAACTTCACACAGAGCATCACACAGAGCATCACACAGAGCATCACACAGAACTTCACACAGAGCATCACACAGAACTTCACACAGAGCATCACACAGAACTTCACACAGAACATCACACAGAGCATCACACAGAGCATCACACAGAACTTCACACAGAGCATCACACAGAGCATCACACAGAGCATCACACAGAACTTCACACAGAGCATCACACAGAACTTCACACAGAGCATCACACAGAACTTCACAAGAGCTTCACACAGAACATCACACAGAGCTTCACACAGAACTTCACACAGAACTTCACACAGAGCATCACACAGAACTTCACACAGAACATCACAAGGAGCATCATACACATGATCACACACAGAAACACTCTCTATCTGCAGCGATGACCCTCAGAGGTCACTGAAAAACCACTGATGGTCTGAACAACGCAGTCCGAACACGAGCCCACGACTTTTACAGCACAGGGCAGACGGCTCGACTACTTGACCACTAGACCACCAATTCCACCAGCAGGAACGAGGACAGACCACCCCACGTGACAGTATCACACAGAAGCAGAAAGTAAATGACAATAGACCACCCCACGTGACAGTATCACACAGAAGCAGAAAGTAAATGACAATAGACCACGCCACGTGACAGTATCACACAGAAGCAGAAAGTACATGACAATAGACCACGCCACGTGACAGTATCACACAGAAGCAGAAAGTAAATGACAGTAGAACATTCCAAGTGATAGTACGCACATAGAAGGATTAATTAAACGACGATAGACCGTCTCAAGTGACAGTATCACATAGCAGCTGGAAGTAACCGACAAAATAACATCTTAGGTGACAGTATCACAAAGAAGGAGAGAATAAATGATGAAGAAGACAAGTGTCAAGTGGAGTGTGAAAACTGTTGTGGGTGATTACAATAAATCAAAGCTAAGACACTGCATTCACTCGTCATGCACACACACACACACGCGCACACACACACACACACACACACACACACACACACACACACACACACACACTATGACAGACGGCGGCGGTTCAATTCGTTCTATTTGTATAAAAATTCATTGTTTAAACATATAAAAAAACACAAAGTATCTTCCCAGAGCCAATGGCTGACTAGAATCCATGACGTCATCGCCCGTGGGGCAGGCGGCTGTGTTCAAGCTGTGGAGACGATGAGAGCAAAACGTGAGCTCTTGTCTGGGAACTCTTCTACTCTATGGTTAGTGGACGTGATGCTATGTATGTAAATATGGTAGACACACAAGACACTCTTCTACTCTATGGCTAGCGGACGTGACGTCATGTATGTATATATGGTAGACACACAAGACACTCTTCTACTCTATGGCTGGTGGACGTGATGTCATGTATGTATATATGGGAGACACACAAGACACTCTTCTACTCTATGGCTGGTGGACGTGACGTCATGTATGTATATATGGTAGACACACAAGACACTCTTCTACTCTATGGCTAGCGGACGTGACGTCGTGTATGTATATATGGTAGACACACAAGACACTCTTCTACTCTATGGCTGGTGGACGTGACGTCATGTATGTATATATGGGAGACACACAAGACACTCTTCTACTCTATGGCTAGTGGATGTGACGTCATGTATGTATATATGGGAGACACACAAGGCACTCTTCTACTCTATGGCTGGTGGACGTGACGTCATGTATGTATATATGGTAGACACACAAGACACTCTTCTACTCTATGGCTGGTGGACGTGACGTCATGTATGTATATATGGTAGACACACAAGACACTCTTCTAGTCTATGGCTGGTGGACGTGACGTCATGTATGTATATATGGGAGACACACAAGACACTCTTCTACTCTATGGCTGGTGGACGTGACGTCATGTATGTATATATGGTAGACACACAAGACACTCTTCTACTCTATGGCTGGTGGACGTGACGTCATGTATGTATATATGGTAGACACACAAGACACTCTTCTACTCTATGGCTGGTGGACGTGACGTCATGTATGTATATATGGTAGACACACAAGACACTCTTCTACTCTATGGCTGGTGGACGTGACGTCATGTATGTATATATGTCAGACACACAAGACACTCTTCTACTCTATGGCTGGTGGACGTGACGTCATGTATGTATATATGGGAGACACACAAGGCACTCTTCTACTCTATGGCTAGCGGACGTGACGTCATGTATGTATATATGGGAGACACACAAGGCACTCTTCTACTCTATGGCTGGTGGATGTGACGTCATGTATGTATATATGGGAGACACATAAAGCACTCTTCTACTCTATGGCTGGTGGATGTGACGTCAAGTATGTATATATGGGACACACACAAGACACTCTTCTACTCTATGGCTGGTGGATGTGACGTCATGTATGTATATATGGGAGACACATAAAGCACTCTTCTACTCTATGGCTGGTGGATGTGACGTCATGTATGTATATATGGGAGACACATAAAGCACTCTTCTACTCTATGGCTGGTGGATGTGACGTCAAGTATGTATATATTGGAGACACATAAAGCACTCTTCTACTCTATGGCTGGTGGATGTGACGTCAAGTATGTATATATGGGACACACACAAGACACTCTTCTACTCTATGGCTGGTGAATGTGACGTCATATATGTATATATGGGAGACACACAACGATGAAAGATACTTGACATAGACGCATGTCTACACCGTTGACAGATATTTGACATAGACACGTGTCTACAACGTTGACAAACATTTGACACAGACAACTTCTACGAAAATGACATATATTGAACCTATACAGGTGTCTACTAAGATTACAGATATGTGACAATGACATGTATCTATGAAGTTAGCAGGTATGTGACACAGACGGATGTCACAAAGTTGAGGACAGGTGTCTACAAATATGACATATATGTGACATGGACACTGACCAGTGCACACGATATTTAATTTTTTTTCTTTTTCTTCTTCTTCCTCTTCCTCCTCCTTCTCCTCCTCCTCCTCCTCCTCCTCTTTCTTCTTCTTCTTCTTCTTCTTCTTCTTCTTCTTCTTCTTCTTCTTCTTCTTCTTCTTCTTCTTCTTCTTCTTCTTCTACTACTACTACTACTACTACTACTTCTTGCTTCTCCTCCTCGTCTTCTCTTCTTCGTTTCTTTTTCTTGTCCATGATGTGTGGTGTTGTTGATCATGTTTGTCTACAGCCTTCTATCTCTCGTGCTGCCAGTCATTAATGCTACCGATGTTCCTCCATGATATGATGTCAAACTGCCCAGCATCTTCTCTCTTGCCACCCCCCAGCCACAGCTTTCCCTTTCTGACGACATACTCCAGTTTTCTCCTGACGACACACCCAAAGAAAGAGGACTGTCTTCTTTTGATGTGAATAACCAATTCTTTTCGTGAGTCAACTTATTTCAAGATGTCTTCATTGCTCTTTCTGTCCGTACACGGTGCTCTAATCATTCTTCTATACAACCACATCTCCACAGCTTCCACATAATTTCTCACTTGTCTATTAATTGTCCAGATTTGCTTCCGTACATCAAGATTTGTCCAATATATCTCTTAAGATCTCTTTTCCTCACTTCGATTCTCAACAATATATCTCAGAGAATATTCTCCATCTGGTGAAATGTTGCCTGCGCTTGGGCCATGCTACATGTAACTTCCTTGGTACATATTCCATTTGCCGTTATTAAAGTACTGGAATATGCACATACATTGACTTGTGCCAGTCAGTATATAAATATGCAAATTGACTGACTGGAGTCATCACTGAACGCCACAGAAACATGAACTACTCAGACGACGTGTGTCGCGTCCTGACCTATATATCAACATGAGATGTCGCATGCATTCAACACACACGCAATCACATGTACACACATGGACACACGTACACACATGTAAATAATTGAACACACATACACACACAGGTACACATATGGACACAGACATATACACACATGTACACATGCACACACACACAGGGACACACACACATATACACACACGTGCACACAGACGCATGCATCAATACACACACAAGGCAGCACACATATACAAGACAGGGCAGTGCCCTCCCCCAGCCCCACACTGGCGGTACTGGGCAGACAATCGCACGTGCTGACAAGTGGCGGTCGGTGGTCATCTAGTGGTGGTGTCAACTGTGGTGGTGGTGTGGTGATTATGATGATGATGATGATGATGATGATGATGATGATGATGATGATGACGGTGGTGGTGACGAGGATGACATTTAGGGCTGAGACTACTGACCGTGACCTGGAGAAAACTTGAAGGGACACCGGCCGCTGTCCGGCCTGGTCTTGTCGTGCAGGCCGCAGTCCAGCAGTCGCACCTCCTGCCACTGGTCAGTGTGCTTGCCCAGCTCCATCATCTTCTGGTAGTTCTTCTGTGAACACAACTACAACATCATCTTCTGGTAGTTCTTCTGTGGACACAACTACAACATCATCTTGTGGTAGTTCTTCTGTGGACACAACTACAACATCATCTTCTGGTAGTTCTTCTGTGGACACAAATACAACATCATCTTCTGGTAGTTCTTCTGTGGACATAACTACAACATCATCTTCTGGTAGTTCTTCTGTGGACACAAATACAACATCATATTCTGGTAGTTCTTCTGTGGACAAAACTACAACATCATCTTCTGGTAGTTCTTCTGTGGACACAACTACAACATCATCTTGTGATGGTTCTTCTGTGGACACAACTACATCATCCTCTAAAACAGCATCATCAACAAATATCGCATCTGCTGTGTACTAGGTACACCATCAACAAATATTACATCTTCTGTGCACATCATCATCATCATCATCATCATGTGTTATGCCGGAAAGCGTGGGCGGTCATGTTTTGCCATCTCGCTCGATCACCAGAGTCGTGGATCAGCTCAGTGTTCTTGTCTCGACCATATAATGTGGCCAAGTCATCCAGGTATTTACTTCTCTGCCCTCCCCTTGTTCTCTTCCCCTCGATCTTGCCAGTTGTCACCAAGTTCTCCAATTTATTTCTTCTCATAACGTTACCAACAAATTGTGTCAGAACTACATCAACTACATATATTACTTATTCTGTGTACAGATATAGATCAACTACAGATATTACATCTGCCGTGTACACAACTACATCATTTACAGACATTACATCTTCTGTGTACACAACTACATCATCTACAGATATTACATCTTCTGTGTACACAACTACATCATTTACAGACATTACATCTTCTGTGTACACAACTACATCATTTACAGACATTACATCTGCCGTGTACACAACTACATCATTTACAGACATTGCATCTTCTGTGTACACAACTACATCATTTACAGACATTACATCTGCCGTGTACACAACTACATCATTTACAGACATTACATCTGCCGTGTACACAACTACATCATTTACAGACATTACATCTGCTGTGTACACAACTACATCATTTACACACATTACATCTTCTGTGTACACAACTACATCATTTACAGACATTACATCTTCTGTGTACACAACTACATCATTTACAGACATTGCATCTTCTGTGTACACAACTACATCATTTACAGCCATTACATTACATCTTCTGTGTACACAACTACATCATTTACAGACATTACATCCGCCGTGTACACAACTACATCAGCTACTGATATTATATCCGCCGTGTACACAACTTCATCAGCTACTGATATTACATCTGCCGTGTACACAACTTCATCAGCTACTGATATTACATCTGCCGTGTACACAACTTCATCAGCTACTGATATTACATCTGCCGTGTACACAACTACATCATTACAGATACAAGAAGAAGATTCAGTATTCGTAGTTGGTGTAGTTGTGTAGTTGGTGTAGTTGTGTGCTAACTACATCATTTCCAGATTTAAAAAAAAAAGAAGATTCAGTATTTGTAGTTGGTGTAGTTGTCTGGTGTGTTTTATTTTAACAACTATTTGACTGGACATGGATGGCTAGACCTACTCTGTTAGATTATCTAACTGTCACATGTGTGTCTGGTGTGGAGATGCCTACCTGGAAGTCCTGCAGCTGGCCGTCCCTCCTGTAGACAGACTTCTTGAAGCGCAGCATCTCCAGGAACTTGATGTTCTCAAGGGCGATCAGACAGTTGTAGTTGACCCGCTCCCGCTGCCGCCGCACCGATCTGGGGACCAGAAATGTAGTTTCAGACATCGCATAATCACATATTTGTCAGTCTATCTCACTGTAGAGCACCTTCCCCTAGTAATCACACATTTGTCAGTCTATCTATCTCACTGTTGAGCAGCTTCCCCCAGTAATAACACATTTTTTCAGTCTGTCACACTGTAGAGCAACTTCCCCCAGTAATCACACATTTGTCAGTCTATCACACTGTAGAGCAACTTCCCCTAGTAATCACACATTTGTCAGTCTATCACACTGTAGAGCAACTTCCCCTATTAATCACACATTTGTCAGTCTATCACATTGTAGAGCAACTTCCCCTAGTAATCACACATATCGTGTGTGTCCACTATGTCCACCTACCTGTCGTGTGTGTCCACTATGTCCACCTACCTGTCGTGTGTGTCCACTATGTCCACCTACCTGTCGTGTGTGTCCACTATGTCCACCTACCTGTCGTGTGTGTCCAGTATCTCAACTTGCCTGTCGTCTGTGTCCAGTATCTCAACCTACCTGTCGGGTGTGTCCAGTATCTCAACTTACCTGTCGTGTGTGTCCAGTATCTCAACTTATCTGTCGTGTGTGTCCAGGATGTCAACCTACCTGTCGTGTGTGTCCAGGATGTAAACTTACCTGTCGTGTATGTCCAGTATCTCAACTTACCTGTCGTGTGTGTCCAGTATCTTACCTTTCGTGTGTGTCCAGTATCTCAACTTACCTGTCGTGTGTGTCCAGTATATCAACATACCTGTCGAGTGTGTCCAGTATCTCAACTTACCTTTTGTGTATGTCCAGTATGTCAACTTACCTGTCGTATGTGTCCAGTATGTCCACCTACCTGTCGTGTGTCCAGTCCAGTATATCAACTTACCTGTCGTGTGTGTCCAGTATCTCAACTTACCTGTCGTGTATGTCCAGTATGTCAACTTACCTGTCGTGTGTGTCCAGTATCTCAACTTACCTGCCGTGTGTGTCCAGGATGTCAACTTACCTGTCGTGTATGTCCAGTATGTCAACTTACCTGCCGTGTGTGTCCAGGATGTCAACTTACCTGTCGTGTGTCCAGTATGTACACCTACCTGTCGTGTGTCCAGTATGTCAACTTACTTTTCGTGTGTGTCCATTATCTCCACCTACCTGTCGTGAGTGACAAGTATGTCCACCTACCTGTCGTGTGTATAGGTATGTCCACTTAAATGTCGTGAGTGACAAGTATGTTCACCTACTTGCCGTGTTTGCATAGGTATGTCCACTTACATGTCGTGAGTGACAAGTATGTCCACCTACTTGCCGTGTGTGCATAGGTATGTCCACTTACCTGTCGTGAGTGACAAGTATGTCCACCTACTTGCCGTGTGTGTATAGGTATGTCTACCTACCTGTTGTGTCTATAGGTATGTCCACTTACCTGTCGTGAGTGACAAGTATGTCCACCTACCAGCCGTATGTGTATAGGTATGTCCACCTACCTGTCGTAAGGGACAAGTAAGCCCGCCTACCTGCCGTGCGTGTCCAGGTATCTGCCGTCCAGGTGGGAGTCCACGCAAGCCTTGCTGCTGTTGATGCGGTGGAAGGCCTGTGACAGGTGCCGGTCCTGCTGGATGCGCTCAAACTCCTGCATGGTCATCACCTGCTGCACACAAGAAGGCCGTATCCATGAAACACACGGACAGTCAGTGGGCAGTCTGTCAACAATATGTCAGTCAACAATCAGTTAGTCAATAGTCAGTCAGTCAACAATCAGTCAACAGTCAGTCAGTGAGCAGTCAGTCAGTCAACAGTCAGTCAGTCAACAGACAGTCAGTCAACAGTGAGTTAATCAACAGTCAGTCAGTCAGTCAACAGTCAGTCAGTCAGTCAACAGTCAATTAGTCGACAGTCAGTCAGTCAACAATCAGTCAGCAGTCAGCAGTCAGTCGTTAAACAATCTGTCAGTCAACAAACAGTCAACAGTCAGTAAACAAACAGTCAACAATCAGTCAACTGTCATTTGACAATCGGTCAACAGTATGTCAGCATTCTGTCGTTAAACTCAGTCAGTCAACAGTCAGTCAGTAAATAGTCAGTCAGTCAGTCGACAATCTGTCAGTTAACAATCTGTCAGTTAACAATCTGTAAGTCAACTATCAGTCGACAGTCAGTGAACCGTCAGTCAACAGTTAGTCAATAATCTGTCAGTCAGCAATCAGTCAACATTCAGTCAACAGTAATCATTAGTCAGTCAACTATCTGCCAATCAACCTTCAGGCAACAGTCTGTCAACTATTCACTCATTGCCTGACATCATTCACCTATTCACTCATTGCCTGACATCATTCAACTATTCACTCATTACATGACATCATTCAACCATTCACCCATTGCCTGACATCATTCAACTATTCACTCATTACATGACATCATTCAACCATTCACCCATTGCCTGACATCATTCAACTATTCACTCAATACATGACATCATTCAACTATTCACTCATTACATGACATCATTCAACCATTCACCCATTGCCTGACATCATTCAACTATTCACTCATTGCATGACATCATTCAACAATTCACTAATTGCCTGACATCATTCAACCATTCACTCATTGCCGTGACATCATTCAACTATTCTCTCATTAACTGACATCATTCAACTATTCATCATTGCCTGACATCATTCGACTATTCACTCATTGCGTGACATCATTCAACTATTCATTCAAAACCTGACATCATTCAACTATTCACTCATTGCCTGACATCATTCAACCATTCACCCATTACCTGACATCATTCAACTATTCACTCATTGCCTGACATCATTCAACTATTCACTCATTGCCTGACATCATTCAACCATTCACCCATTACCTGACATCATTCAACTATTCACCCATTACCTGACATCATTCAACTATTCACTCATTACCTGACATCATTCAACTATTCACCCATTACCTGACATCATTCAACTATTCATTCATTACCTTACATCATTCAACCATTCACCCATTACCTGACATCATTCAACCATTCACTCATTGCCTGACATCATTCAACTATTCACTCATTGCCTGACATCTTCAACTATTCACTCATTAACTGACATCATTCAACCATTCACCCATTACCTGACATCATTCAACCATTCACTCATAGCCTGACATCATTCAATTTATTCACTCATAGACTGACATCATTCAACCATTCACCCATTAACTGACATCATTCATCTATTCACCCATTACCTGACATCATTCAACTATTCACTCATTACCTGACATCATTCAACCATTCACTCATTACATGACATCATTCAACTGTTCACTCATTACCTGACATTCAACTATTCACCCGTTACCTGACATCATTCAACTATTCACTCATTACCTGATATCATGCAACCATTCACTCATTACCTGACATCATTCAACTATTCACCCATTACATGACATCATTCAACCATTCTCTCATTACATGATATCATTCAACTATTCACTCATTACCTGACATCATTCAACTATTCACTCATTACATGACATCTTTCAACTATTCACCCATTGCCTGACATCATTCAACTATTCACCCATTGCCTGACATCATTCAACCATTCACTCATTACATGACATCTTTCAACTATGCACCCATTGCCTAACATCATTCAATCATTCACCCATTGCCTGACATCATTCAACTATTCACTCATTGCCTGACATCATTCAACTATTCACTCATTGCCTGACATCATTCAACCATTCACCCATTGCCTGACATCATTCAACCATTCGCCCATTACATGACATCATTCAACTATTCACTCATTACATGACATCATTCAACTATTCACTTATTGCCTGACATCATTCAACTATTCACTCATTGGCTGACATCATTCAACCATTCACTCATTACATGACATCATTCAACTATTCACTCATTACCTGACATCATTCAACTATTCACTCATTGGCTGACATCATTCAACCATTCACTCATTACATGACGTCATTCAACCATTCACCCATTGCCTGACATCATTCAACCATTCACCCATTGCCTGACATCATTCAACCATTCACTCATTGCCTGACATCATTCAACCTTTCACTCACTACATGACATCATTCAACTATTCACCCATTGCCTGACATCATTCAACTATTCACTCATTACATGACATCTTTCAACTATTCACCCATTGCCTGACATCATTCAACTATTCACCCATTGCCTGACATCATTCAACCATTCACTCATTACATGACATCTTTCAACTATGCACCTATTGCCGAACATCATTCAATCATTCACCCATTGCCTGACATCATTCAACTATTCACTCATTGCCTGACATCATTCAACTATTCACTCATTGCCTGACATCATTCAACCATTCACCCATTGCCTGACATCATTCAACCATTCACCCATTACATGACATCATTCAACTATTCACTCATTACATGACATCATTCAACTATTCACTCACTGCCTGACATCATTCAACCATTCACTCATTGCCTGACATCATTCAACCATTCACTCATTGCCTGACATCATTCAACCATTCACCCATTGCCTGACATCATTCAACCATTCACCCATTGCCTGACATCATTCAACTATTCACTCATTACATAACATTATTCAACCATTCACCCATTGCCTGATATTATTCAACCATTCACCCATTGCCTGACATCATTCAACCATTCACTGATTACATGACATCATTCAACTATTCACCCATTGCCTGACATCATTCATTTATTCACCCATTGCCTGACATCATTCAACCATTCACTCATTACCTGACATCATTCAACTATTCACCCATTGCCTGACATCATTCAGCCATTCACCCATTACCTGACATCATTCAACCATTCACTCATTACCTGACATCATTCAACTATTCACCCATTACCTGACATCATTCAACCATTCACTCATTACCTGACATCATTCAACTATTCACTCATTGCCTGACATCATTCAACTATTCACTCATTGCCTGACATCATTCAACCATTCACCCAATGCCTGGCATCATTCAACTATTCACTCATTACATGACATCTTTCAACTATTCACTCATTGTCTGACATCATTCAACCATTCACCCATTGCCTGACATCATTCAACTATTCACTCATTGCCTGACATAATTCAACCATTCACCCATTGCCTGACATCATTCAACTATTCACTAGTTGCCTGACATCTTTCAACTATTCACCCATTACCTTACATTATTTAACAATTAACGCATTACCTGAGATCAATGAAATATTCACTCATTACCTGACATCATTCAACTATTCACTCATAACCTGGCATCATTCAATTACTCACCAATTATCTGCCATAATTCAACTATTCACTCAATACCTGACATCATTCAATTATTCACCCATTATCTGACATCATTCAACTATTCACTCATTACCTTGTTTGATTTCGTTTTGTTGATTGATTTAACTGTGAGAGCTGTAACAAAATGTATACATATTGATGATAAACATCTGGGTAATGTAAAAACAGATACGTATATTGATGACAAACATCTGGGTGATGTAAGAACATTTACGTATATTGATGACAAACATTTGAAAGATGTCAGTAAATTTACGTATATTGATGATAAACATCTGGGTGATGTAAGAATCATTTACGTATATTCATGATAAACATTTGATAGATGTAAGATCATTTACGTATATTGATGATAAACATCTGGGTTATGCAAGATCATTTAATATACTGATGATAAACATCTGGGTGATGTAAGAGCATTTATGTATATTAATGATAAACATTCGATATATGTTAGAGCATTTATGTATATTAATGATAAACATTCGATATATGTAAGAACATTTACGTATATTGATGATAAACTTCTGGGTGATGTAAGAACATTTACGTATATTGATGATACACATGTGATAGATTAAGCCGATCTCCCTGGCCTAGGTGCTAATGTCTTTCTTTGTAATTCCGTATATTCTCGTGAGTAACGTAGTCTGCGCGAGAATCGGTAGCGGTTCTCGCTGCGTTGGTAACTTAGGGGTATTAGGCCGGTCGCTCAGAAAGCATTGGCAAACTACTGAGCGTAATCTTGCCTAGTACATCAACATCAGCTGAAAACTGCTGATGTTGACTGCAACGTCCTGTAAGGGATATGCCAAAAAAAAACATTTACGTATATTGATGGAGAACATCGTGACAACTGGAAAGATCGAGGGGAAGAGAGGCAGAACAGAGTTGATTCAGAACACAACGACCGAGATCTGTGGAGAGCCATGAACGCCTACGCCAGCTGGCTGGGCACTTGATGATGATGATGATGATGATGATGATGATGATGATGATGATGATGATGATGATGATGATGATGATGATGATGATGATGATGATGATGATATAGGTGATACACATTTGATACACACGACCGACACATATCAGGTTTGGTTGCGACGTCCTGCAGAGGACACACGACTGATCAGCCAACTAAAACAGAGTGCTGTGAGTCGAATTAATCAATGATAGAAGTAGAGGGTAGATAAACTAAACATATAAAATAAACAATTAGATATACGACAATTAATGCGAATTGGACGGGCATAACATGGCAATGAAATATTGAGGCAGAAGCCACACTGCAAGAATGTAAACACAACATAGCAGACGTGTACCCGAAAGTCGGTGACCCGGCCAGGACAGGTAATTAATCATGCTCAGGACTTGGCATGGAATGAGCATGTATTGTTTTCGACCAGGTAGATGGGCGTCGAGGTCAGATTCTGTGGCCGTGTGGTTAAGGCGGAAGACAGGCCCGCCCTACAAGTTAAAGGCGGTGGGTTCAGACCTACACGAAACCCCGGGGGGAACAGTTTAAATGACTTTTCAGTTTAGTATTAGGCAGCGCGTCGGGGAATAAGAGTGACTAGTGAAGACTTAGGTATATCTTGATGATCAATTATCAAGATTATAATGTTGTTAATTGTAATGTGGAGTGATGTTGATAATGTTGTTAATCCACGTTGCAATTGTATTATGCTGTCTGCCTCTGAGGCAGAGATGTTGTGTTGTTTGAGACCCGTGACCCAACTGTTAATATGTGGTGTCCAGTTATCAGAGCTTGTGTTATCTGTCTGGTGTAGGGACAACCTAGCCAGTGTGGACAAGCAAACTTGTTTATGTTTGTCCCACTGTCAATGCACAGGTGTTTGTCTGCTGTGGGAAGACTATCAGTGTCTGTGTAAGTAGTTGTCTTGTTGTCGGCATGATTATCACACATGGTGCAGCGTTTAGGTGCTTGACTTCACATGCCTGGGGAGGGAGCCTGTGTATGGGAGTGGCGAAACTGTTCTGTTGGCACTATATTTTACGGGGGTGAGTTCGACTCTGCCTTTATGGTGCATGGGTTGATGATTGGTACCGGGGAGACACTGGTTGGTGTCATTGGTGGATGATTACCCATGCTGTAATGGAAAGACCACTAACACGACGATAACAATCACGACACAAAATGGGTACAGAGGAGCGGCATTCAATTTGGTATGACGCTCACGTAGCGACGATAATCAAGGATATTATTTTTATTATGTTTCAGGTAGTCAATTTGACGACCTGGGTAAATTGGTGGTATTTGAACAAGTGGAGGTTGAGTGTACTGTTTCATTTATCTGGCAATACTTATTCGAATGTATGCCTGCGTTTATCTGACTATACTTATTTAATTGCAGTCCTTTAGTGCTGACATCTGTTTGATTGTATTTTCTGGATGTTAGTTGCCTAGCTGCATTTTTCTCTTGTTGATTGGTATTGTTTTCACACGATGATTTTGTAATTTCTTTTGAGAAGCACATAAACTTGATTTAGTGTTAGCTTATTCTTGAGTGTCTGGACTGGCGTTCTGTAGAACACTGGGTTGTATCTATGGCCGGGATACTTGTGAACTTGAACTTATAGCAGAAGGCGAATCAAAGGGTTCCTATAATTAGTAGTCTCTCCTACACTGGAAAAATGACCATTCTTTATTCTTTATACCTCTCTTCTCCCCCCCCCCCCCTCTCTCTCTCTCTCTCTCTCTCTCTCTCTCTCTCTCTCTCTCTCTCTCTCTCTCATCTTCGTGAAATCACAGTAAGAACATTTACGTACAACGCAAACAAGTCGGTGATGTTAGAACATTTACATATAACGACAAACATGTGGGTGATGGAAGAACAGTTACGTATAACGACAAACATGTGGGTGATGGAAGAACAGTTACGTATAACGACAAACATGTGGGTGATGGAAGAACATTTACCTATAACGACAAACATGTGGGTGATGTAAGAACATTTACATATAACGTCAAACATGTGGGTGATGTAAGAACATTTACCTATAACAACAAACATGTGGGTGATGGAAGAACATTTACCTATAACGACAAACATGCGGGTGATGGAAAAACAGTTACATATAACGACAAACATGTGGGTGATGTAAGAACATTTACATATAACGTCAAACATGTGGGTGATGGAAGAACAGTTACGTATAACGACAAACATGTGGGTGATGGAAGAACATTTACGTATAACGACAAACATGTGGGTGATGGAAGAACATTTACATTTAACGACAAACATGTGGGTGATGGAAGAACAGTTACGTATAACGACAAACATGTGTGTGATGGAAGAACATTTACGTATAACGACAAACATGTGGGTGATGGAAGAACATTTACATATAACGTCAAACATGTGGGTGATGTAAGAACATTTACCTATAACGACAAACATGTGGGTAATGTGATTGATTGATTTAGGAATCGACATCACAGCATTCGGGGCATTCCCATAAGCGCTCCGTCCCCATCCTCAGCAGCCAGCGAAGAGTTCCAACACCAATAGTACCAGTAGCAATCTGATTATATGTCCGTCTCGCCTTTCCTCTGAGCGTTGAGCGTCGGCCAGATCCCCTCGTCACTCCTCGCTGTCTCATTCTTGCCAGACCATGGTAATCCATTTGCTCCTCCGAGGTGCACACGTGCTCCCACAAGGCCGCAACCACGTCTGCCTTGTCATGTATCAATACTCCACCAAGTTCTACAGAGCCAGCCAATGTGTCCGACTATTCATTTCCCAGCACACCGGCATGCCCTGGAGAAAGGATCCAGGCGATGCTTGTCACCCGTGACCTCCAAAGCGAAGCAAGCCACTCCGCACGAAGCCTGCCCGTCCTCACTCTCGTCAGCATGCTTTCTGAGTCAGTTACAATCACGATGTGTGTGTGTGTGTCGTATTCTCCATCCAGCGGAGAGCCGCAGTGACTGCCTCCACCTCCATTCTTAATCTGGATGTTGTGGTGTCATATGCCAGGCTCTCCTGCACCAAACGTCGACCATTAGCTTTGGCTATGAACCCCCAGCCACTTCTCTCACCTCTTGACACCGAACCATCTGTGTAGATAATCACATCACCCGTGTGAGCATTGTCCTGAATTAGTTGCTGGATTTCCACTTCCACCCACATGTGGGTGATGTAAGAACATTTACATATAACGACAAACGTGTGGGTGATGTAAGAACATTTACATATAACGACAAAAATGTGGGTGATGAAAGAACATTTACGTATAACGACAAACATGTGGGTGATGGAAGAACATTTACGTATAACGACAAACATGTGGATGATGGAAGAACATTTACGTATAACGACAAACATGTGGGTCATGGAAGAACATTTACGTTTAACGACAAACATGTGGGTAATGGAAGAACATTTACGTATAACGACAAGCATGTGGGTGATGGAAGAACATTTACGTATAACGACAAACATGTGGATGATGGAAGAACATTTACGTATAACGACAAACATGTGGGTCATGGAAGAACATTTACGTATAACGACAAACATGTGGATGATGGAAGAACATTTACGTATAACGACAAACATGTGGGTCATGGAAGAACATTTACGTATAACGACAAGCATGTGGATGATGGAAGAACATTTACGTATAACGACAAACATGTGGATGATGGAAGAACATTTACGTATAACGACAAACATGTGGATGATGGAAGAACATTTACGTATAACGACAAACATGTGGGTCATGGAAGAACATTTACGTATAACGACAAACATGTGGATGATGGAAGAACATTTACATATAACGACAAACATGTGGGTCATGGAAGAACATTTACAACTGGACATATGTGCTATATAACCCGTTCACTGGTCTACATCTGGACATATGTGCTATATAACCCGTTCACTAGTCTACAACTGGATATGTGTGCTGTATAACCCGTTCACTGTTCTACAGCTGGACATATAAACGACATAATTAATTCACTGACCTACAACTATATAACCCGTTCGCTAGTCTACAACTGGACATGTGTGCTATATAACCCGTTCACTGTTCTACAACTGAACATATAAACGACATAATTAATTCACTGACCTACAACTATATAACCCGTTCGCTAGTCTACAACACGACATGCGATGTGATAGAACCAGTTCACTGACCTACTGCTAAATTGATGAACTGGACAAAGAGTGTACTCACGTTCCATCCTAGCCCTGGTGATTTGTTTGGTGGCCGAGTCCTGGCCGGCAGCTGCATCTTCCGATGGTGTGGTGGCTAGTGCTAACGCCAGGGACTTCCCAGGGGCCGAGGTTGTGGCGGGTGGTGGTTTCCCTGTGGGACATCTGTCACGTGTGTATGTTGTGGCGGCTGGTGGTGGTCTGATTTTGATGCGTTTCCCATGTGTTGTTTTAGTTTTTGTTGTTGTTGTTATTGACGTTGTTGTTGCACATTTCTCATGTGTTGTTTTAATTGTTGCTGCTGTTGGTAACGCTGGCGGTCTGGCTGCAGTGGCTGTCTTGGGGTGTCTGCCCACGGAGACTTCGTTGTTTCTAGCGGTGTTCGTGTTGCGTGGAGCTGAATGTTTGAGCTGGAGGGATGGCCGAACTTTCGGGCAGTCTCTTCGAGAGGTTTGTGTCCGAGGGCCAGAACAAGCCATGGATGAGGAGAGTGCAGGAGTGATCGACCCCTCGCCCTCCGTCTCGTCACTTATGCACTCAAACGATGTGGTTGCCGGGGTCTGTACGGCGCTGGTGTATGGGGTTCGGCACTCACTGAGCGGCCTGTTCTCCACCGCATCCTGCGGTTTGTCTACTGGCCAAGAGGACTGAGCCACGTCTGCTTCAGGGTCTGCTTTCTGTCTGCGATTGCAGCGAAGAAACCTTCTCTTAAACAGCTTGCTTCCATAGCTCCCTGTCCTACTCTCCAACATCTCTGATTTCTGACAGGTGCTTCCTGTTTTCTCTGCGTCTTCCTCTCGCTCACGCCCGGCATCGTGGTCTAGTGTTAAATTGGTGCCCTCATCCACCGCGTTCTTTGTCTCTTCATTGGCGAGGGAACTCGGAAAATTTGTGGTTGAGTTGGAAGTATCACCATTAATGTTCTCGCTGAAAGGGTGATTGACCAGGTGTGAAGTATCGCTACTGATGTTCTCACTGAAAGGGTGGCTGACCAGGTCTGAAGTATCCATACATGCCTGGGTTTGAGAGACTGTCGGGCTAGGGTTTGTTTCCACACAGACTGTCTCCGTGATGCGTGACAAGTCTACTTTGCAAGATGGCTGTACAGCGGTAACTACGCCTACTCCGTGTACAGCCGCAGATGGCGTCTGCGGGATGCTTACCGTGGCTTGTAATCTGGCGCTGCGTTGTCGGAAGCCACTGATAGTCTTCCTGCAGCCACTGCTGGGAGGTCTGGGTGTGAATATCTTCTGGCAGGCGGTAGGATGCTCGCTGCTGGACGTGTCCTGTCGGGAGTTGGTCCTGTCAGCCATGTCTGGGTTGTGATGTGGTTGGCTGCTGGCGCCAAGTCCGTGCCCGCGACGTAGTCTGCGGCTGGGAGTGGACGACCGTGAGGGGAAGTCGCCGCTGTCGGGGACATGAGAACTCTGGGATAGGGCCAGGATCTCCGACTTGCAGTGCGCGGCCAGCGAGTGGAGCTGTTGGTTGCTGTTGCTAGAGGTGTGGGTTAGGAAATCCGTTGATTTGCATATGTGGGTTGTCCTACTCAGCCACTTATCTGTGGCATCCAGGATCACCTGGGCGTCGGGGTTCTTCACTTGTTTGGGCATTCTCTCACTGCGTGACCGGTTGGGTCCCATAATTGCCTTGGCCACGCTTGGGGCTAAATCTAAAGTTTCATATTTCAGGGCAAGGCTGGACTTACTTGGAGGTAGTTGCGAACCTGCGCTGTCACAAACCGGATGTGTAGATGTGGCCTGTCCAATGCTTTGTTCCGAATGTGCCTGTTGAACGGCTAAACATGGAACATGTCCATGTATTTCATTGCGCCCATCTGGGAAACCATTTAGCTGGTGCTGACTTAGTGAGAGGCAGCTGTTTGATCCTTGCCGCACACAGTCTTCCCGCCAGCCTGAAGATGTCTGAATGTCGACCATATTGTTTCTAGTTACAACGTCGAGGTGGTATTGCAGATTGTTCTCAAAGAGACGCTCTGCGTGCTTCTCTTCTGGTGACTTCCTCTCCTCTGTGTTCATGTCGCCCTCAAGCTGTCGGGGGAAGCATATGTCCTGTGCTGTGGTGTCTCCGGCACCAGGCCCGGACTTTACAAACTCCGGGGGTCGTGGGCTGAGTCCAGGAGACGCAGCACGTTTGTCAGCTTCTAGCATTAGCTTCGTCTCAGAGGCAGCTCCCATCTCCACCAACTACATCAGCAGGAATCATATCAACCTTCGCTGACCGGTTGCGTTCTGTGTCTGTGTTGCCGGACATGTCCTCTACTCCCGACGGAATCTCACAGCATGGATCTGACTCGTCTCTGTCGTTATCTAGGTCAACATTGTGAATGTCCTCCTGTACATGTGTGGGTTCCTCGTCAGCTGGCCAGTGTCCCTCTTCTACTGCCTGGCCACGCCCGCCCTGGAAAGCTACGTTGGGATCTAGGTCAGTGACGGGGCTGTGTGCAATCTGGACTCGTCCTATTTCTGTCCAGGGATGCATGACCTCGTTTTCACAAGGTGACCTAATATTAACATTGTCACTGTTGCGGACCACCTCAGCTGCAGACCGATTGTCGGCAGACGTGTGCCTAGAAAGTGACATACTCACGTGCGACTCCTCCTCCTCGTCACATTCATCCTGGGCATCTCCAAGCTGGGAGTCCACATCACTCATCCGGCAGTCGTCATCAGTTTCCCATGGAGAGAAGACATCTCTGGCTACAGCTAACTGGTCTGCTCTCTGGCTGGCTGTATGGTCCACTTGAACCTTCTCACAACCACTATACAGACGAAGATCCATCGTCTCAGAACCATCATGCAGACGAAGATCCATCTTTTCAGAACCATCACACAGACGAAGATCCATCTCAGAACCACCACTCAGCCCTGGGTCCATCACTTCAGAAGGATCATTGAGACCAGGGTCCATCACTTCAGAATGATCATTCATAATAGGGTCCATCTCTTCAGAACCATCCTGCAGATGACGATCCATCTCAGAACAATCATGCAGATGAAGATCTATCTCATAACCGTCATTCTGACCAGGGTCCATCAACTCAGAACCACCAGGCAGTCCATTGTCCATCAACTCAGAACCACAAGGCAGACAAGTTTCAATCTTCCCGATCTGTTTATCAACGGCCACCTGATGGTCATCACCAGCTACACTTTCATTGATATCTTTCTGTTGGTCACAAACTGGACCGTCCATGACCTGTGATTGCCCAAGTGTAGGATTCTGTAACTCTACAGTTTGGACAATAAGATCTGTCAGCGAGTCTCTGAGGCCTAGACTGCTGTCTAGACGTTGGTCACACAGACTTTGAGTCCGTAGATCGGTTCTGCTCTGGCTGCTGCCACCAACCACCCCAGCAAGGCTCGTGTCCGAACCACACGTGGTCTCTAGATTGCTGTCAGCATGCGAGTCCTGAACAACGTTGATATCGTCGTGCACCTCCCCATGACAGTTTGAGAGACTCCTGATAACCCGCACATCCTCTGTCTGGCCCACAGTCTCAGACTGGTCATAATTCGCGGTCCTACAGTTGGCCACCGCAAGGCTGTTCTTGGCATCACAAGACATCTCTACGTCACTTAGGTAGCTACAGCTGATGTGTGAAGTGCCGGAGCTGAAAGCATCGGTGGATGCCTGTGTAGGAGTGGAATCGTCCGTCTCTCCATCTAAATGCTTGGATATTAACACTTTATCTGCGCATTCATCGACGGGGCAGCTAGTCTGATTACTTCCTGAGCCGGTAGCAACAGGTGAACATGCGCAGTCCGTGTCCTCATTCTCTCGCAGGCCAGCGCGGTCATGTTTGCTATGTACCTCAGTTTGTAGATTAGCACAGCTCAGTTTAGTGACCACGTGAGCAGGTATACATGACCACGTGATCTGCTCCATCCTCTTGGATTCATCGAGTGACAATGGCAGGTTAGGGTTACCGCCAAAGTCCTGGGCTGGAGGTTGTCCCTGGTCCGTGCTCTCGTATGTGCTGGGCTGGGAACTGCCTTGGCAACTGCCGCCTCCTGCTGGTATTGGTGACGATATTGTTTGAACAGTGCTCTGAGCTTCCTCTGCTGGATGTAGATTATCAACAGTACTCTGAGCCACCTCTGCTGGGTGTAGAGTATCAACAGTACTCTGAACATTAGCAGGAGACAAGATGTGCTTGGAACTCTGAGTTCCTCCCAGTGAAGTCGTTTTAATAGCGCTGTGAAACTTCATCGGCGGTGGTGACATCAACGTATTGAGGCGTTGGGCATCTAATGGGGAGAGCTGCGCCGGACGTCCATGATTTTCTGTTGGCGACAAACAGTAGGAAAGTGGCACTTGGCTCTTCATTCATGCCCGTGAATGTTCGGTGGTCTGCAGACAGAGGAATCGCTGGACTACCACCACCGCCGTCTGCTTCAGAAGACACTTTATTAATGTTACTTTCCAGAGAAAACACTTCCTGTCTTGTGTCACTAGAAGACACCTGCTGACTTGTGTAGTTTGAAGCGGGCAGCATGTCACTGTTGCCAGTATCTTGCAGTGACAACATCAGGGGAGGACAGTTGTGTGTCTGTCTCAGAGACGGATCGCTCTCTGTGACGCTGTGGACTGGGCTGTTGGAGCCTGGGATCTGTCTGCCGCTGCCATCTTCTACTGGCAGACCGGCCGGGTTCACAGAGCCAGGCGATGCTAACCGCGCAGAGATCATGCCCTTACTACTGGTGCTCCCATTCTCTCTCGGAGAGATCATGCTGTTAGTGCTGATGCTCCCATACTCCCTTGGTGAGAGCATGCCCTTACGTCCGCCAAGAATCTGTGTGGGCGAGTGAGACATGTTGATGTTGGTGTCGACTCTGGCGTCAGCATGGTTCTGTGAGAGTATCTCACTGGTGTCCGGGTGGCTGGTTGGTGCTGAAGTTATTCCCGTGCCAATCTCACATGTTGCCTCTGAAGAGACTACAGCCATGTCCGTGTGATGGCCGTCAGATGTGTTGGCCAGCATCTGGCAGTTGGTGTCCTCTTTGGTTAAAGTGTCGGCTGTTTCTGGGAGCTGACATTGCGACACTGTTCCACGTGCAGCGGCTGACCAGTCTGCTTTCTGTAGATATTCCCCAGTACGTGCACACGGCCGGGCAGGCAGATCACTGGTGGACAAGTCTGCTGGCGAGAGGTTCGAGTCATCGCTGTGGGGAAGGCTCCCCAAACATTGGACGCAAGTTGGGAGGGCGCAGTCTTCCTCCATCTGTGATTGTTTATCTGTGTGTTCACTTGCCAGTGATATTGAGTCAACACTTGCGTCTACAGCCTGACCTAGTGCCGCACTCAGTTGCGCGTGCCTTACATGTCCAAGTGAGTCGGGTAAGTTGGCCCACTGTGAATGATCAATTAGGTCATCTGTAGCGAGACTGTCCAGATTTGAGTCTCGTGTATTTGATTGCGTTGTCCTTGCCTGATCCGAACTTCTGGCGAGAGCAGACCCACTCGTGGGCAGTTGTCTTCGCGTGCATGAGGTGACGACCAGCGTGGACCGGACAGGACTGCCAGTATCACTGTGGCAACTATTTTCACTGACATTACAACACATGTCAAGGACATTCTCTCCCGTGCCACCTATCCACTCCTCTACCGACCCCTCCTCGGTTCTGATGTTCACAGGTGTAGCCTGCCCGGGGCTAACATCCTCGTCAGGATCATCTCCTGGATTACTTGTGACACAGCCCAATGACTCCATGTTGCCCAGATCAGTTCCTTCGCTCGAGGCATCTAGGCAATGAAGATTGTCACCTGAATAAAGCTGGCCCACGCCCTCGTGTGGGACACTATTAGGGCCCAGAGTCTGGTCTACCTTCCCTTTGATGACTTGCTCCAGCAGGTCGTCGGCATCGCCTTGGGTTCTTTCTTCGGGCACCATGACGGGACTTGCAGCATCCCTAGTTGGCAGGACAGTAAAGTCCTTCTCGGCCAACGCCAGCATTTCCTGTTCGTCTTGAATATCATCGTAGCTGGAGTCCGGGCTGGTGTCAGTCTTGCTGCTGGTGCGAGGTTTGTCCGAATCGTCTTCGGGAAGCTTGGTGTGGGCACTATCAGGCTTGTCCCCTTCCCAACTGGTTGCCTCTGCCACTCCAGTGGATGCTATGTTGAAACGGTGGATTTCCTGAGCGGGGTCATCCGTGTTCCCTGGCAACCAGTACGTGACCTCGTCGAGCGGCAGGGATGTTGTCTCCAGGCTCTCGGCGGTCGTGTCATCGTTGGTATAGCCCGGCACTTCTCGGCACGTCTCACTCACGTCTGTCGTGTAGACCCCGGTGCTACCCGTGCCTGGTACCGGGTGAGAGTCTTCCGCTGACTCCAGCTGTAACCTGTTATCCTCTGACATCAATTCTACTGACTCCACCTGTACTCTGTTATCTTCAGACATCATTTCTACTGACTCCACCTGTACTCTGTTATCTTCAGACATCATTTCTACTGACTCCACCTGTACTCTGTTATCTTCAGACATCATTTCTACTGACTCCACCTGTACTCTGTTATCTTCAGACATCAATTCTACTGACTCCACCTGTACTCTGTTATCTTCACACATCAATTCTACTGACCCCACCTGTACTCTGTTATCTTCAGACATCATTTCTACTGATCCCACCTGTACTCTGTTATCTTCAGACATCATTTCTACTGACTCCACCTGTACTCTGCTATCTTCAGACATCATTTCAACTGACTCCACCAAGTCTCTGTTATCTTCAGACATCATTTCCACTGACTCCACCTGTACCCTATCATTCCCAGACATCATGTCCGCTGACTCTACTTGTACTCTGTTAGCCTCTAACATAGCAGCCGCGACGTCGGACTTGCCTGACCCCAGGAAATTGTCAGCTGCATGGTCTAAGACGCTTGTCCCGGGTGGTGTTCCAAGAGCACTGTTGTAAGAAGAAGGATCAGCCACAGCGGTGTGGCCCAGTGCCGGGTGGCTAGTGGCACTGTGTGGTCTAGCATCACTGACACCCACGGCTACAGCCTGCTGGCCCGGCGTTTGTGCCGACATGCTTGCTGTGGATGGTTCTTCCGAGTCTAAGATGTGTTCAATCTCCGGGGCTGGCAGTGCGGTGTCCACATAGATAGTGGGCCCAGGGACCCCGGGAAGGACCACTGCAGCCTGCTGGACTGGTGGGTTTTGTCCCGCTTGTTGGATTGCTGGGTTTTGTCCCGCCTGCTGGGCTGCTGGGTTTTGTCCCGCGTGCTGGGCTGCTGGGTTTTGTCCTACCTGCTCCACAATTATTCCGTGGATAAAAGCCATGTCCACGTTGAAGACCCCCTCAATGGCCTCCTCTACATCGTCCGGCTGCCCGTAGTCCACAACTAGAGGCCGGGCAGCATGTCGGCCTGGAGTCCGGACTCGGCCATGTGAACTTCCTTGTTGGTCAGAACTGTTGCTATCGTTACCAGCCCCGCGTTCGTTGTTCATATTGACATTCGTATTCTCGCGGCTGCGCGACCGACTAGCCATGTCACTCGAGGCGCGGTCGAGTGCTGCCACGTCACTAGAGGCGGAGCTGACACTGACGTCATGGTGCTGGCCAACAACAAGTGACAGGTCCTCGTTGGGTACAGGTTCATGTGTGCTGACGTCAGCATCACTGTTGTCTTCCGCGCCATCACGTTCTCCTCGGTCAGCAACCAGCCTCATGTCAACTATGTTGTTGCTGTTGCGGTTGACAAGGTGGGCGGCAGACCCTGCAATTGTGGAGAAATTAGTCGATATCTGTCACAGCGTCTGTCCATGAACCACACATGTACACACAGTAACACATCAACAATATACAATCCCAACGTATCATCAACACTCTAAAATCAAATAGCAACTACAGTCATATAGTAACACCAACACTCTATAATCATATAGTCACATCAACGCTGTAGATTAATATAGTAACATCAATACTCTAGAGGCATAAAGTAACATCAACACTATACAGTATATAGTAACATCAACGCTCTACAATCATATTGTAACATCAACGCTCTACAATCATGTAGTAACATCAACACTCTACAGTCGTATAGTAACATCAACACTCTACAATCATATAGTAACATCAACACTCTGCAATCATATAGTACCATCAACACTCTAGAATCATATAATAACATCAATATTCTGCAGTCATATAACATCAACACTATAGAGTAAACTAGTAAACATTCACTAAATTCATGTGCAAGAACTTTGTACCTCGAGAGGACATTCCACGTACCTCATGTGTGAGAGGAACATTCCACTTACTTCATGTGTGAGAGGACATTACACCTATCTCGCGTGTGAGAGGACACTGCACCTACCTCGCGTTTGAAAGGACATTCAACCAACCTCGTGTGAGAGGACATTTAACCTACCTCGCATTTGAGAGGACATTCAACCTACCTCGTGTGAGAGGACATTCAATTTACCTCTTTTTATTACAGGGCATTCCACTGTCCCTCGAGTGTGAGAGGACATTCCACCTACCTCGCTTGAGAGAGAGAACATTCCACCTACCTCGTGTGTGAGAGGACATTCTATCTACCTCGTTTTATGAGAGGGCATTCCACCTACCTCGTTTTATGAGAGAGGACATTCCACATGTCATCGTGTGAGAGAGGACATTCCACCTGCCTCGTGTGTGAGAGGACATTCCACCTACCTCGCTTTATGACAGGACATTTCAACTACCTCGCGTGTAAGAGAAGACATTTCACCTACCTCGTGTGAGAGAGGATATTCCACCTACCTTGTGTGTGAGAGAGGACATTCCACCTACCTCCCATGTGAGAGAGGACATTCCACATACCTCGCGTATGAGAGAGGACATTCCACCTACCTCGTGTGAGAAAGGACATTCCACCTTCCTCGCGTGTGAGAGAGGACATTCCACCTAAATCGCGATGAGAGGGGACATTCCACTTACGTCGCGTGTGAGAGAGGACATTCCACCTACCTTGCGTGTGAGAGAGGATATTCCACCTACCTCGCGTGCGAGAGAGGACATTCCACCTACCTCGCGTGTGAGAGAGGACATTCCACCTACCTCGCGTGTGAGAGAGGACATTCCACCTACCTCGGGAGGGAGACTGGGTCAGCGCGGCTGTGAGGTGAGACGCCACCACGGTTTCTACAGCCACGGCCAATTGCTGCTGCATCTGCCGGTCTCCGGTGTCAGACTCAGTCTGGCTGCAGGTGTTGGCGTCCTCCACCAGCACATCTGTGCCGCCACTGTAGCCCAGCATGCCTGGGCCAGCCTGCCGCTCCATGCCGGCATGCCCGCCTAGACGAGCGGGGGCCAGCTTCTCCCACAGGTCGGCTGGACTGAGACGGACATTGTCACCAAAGATTGCTGTACGAGATGTGGACACGAATACAAGTTGCTGCAAATCATGGACAGCATGTAGATCCCTGGACGACCTCTTTGATGACGTCACCAATAGTGGCGCTTGAGGTGCAATCATGTGCGCACCATGCAATCTCGTGAGCGTGTGCTCTGGCTTTTTGCTCATCATTATTCTGTTCCGTTGCTGTACATCGTATTATTATTTCTTGCTTAGCATTTACTTCTCTCATTAGTCAGCCAACAGGAAAGTACTGCCATAATTATGATGCTGAAATTGAGGCAATCAAGATAGCCACAGAGAAATTACAAAATACCAGCCATGGTACACAACCTGTGGTGATATTGACAGATGCAAAATCCGTAATAGAGGCGCTCCTGTCTGGGAAATTGCCAGTTCTGAGGACACTACTTTCTGAACTTAGCAGTCATCGTAAGATCACCATACAGTGGATACCATCCCACTGTGGAATCCCCGGAAACGACAGAGCTGATCGATTAGCTAAGGAAGGAGCACAAGAAGAACAACCAGATGTGCCTATTACATACCACCAAAAGAAAAGAATGATCAAATCAGTCAGAAGACCACCAAACCTTACTCAAGACGACTACCACGTTATGGACAGACCAGAACAGGTCATTCTTCTGCGCCTCAGAACAGGACACAATAGATTACGCAACCACATGTATACAAAATTCAAGATTGGTGACTCAGCCATGTGCACATGTGGTTTGGCGTCGCAGACAGCAGAGCACATACTCCAGGATTGCCCAAACTACAACATATCCAGGCGAACCTTCTGGCCTAGAGAGACAACAGTGGAAGATAAACTCTATGGACCGCTGAATGAACTAAAAAAGACTGTTAGATTCATACAAGAGACAACATTGCAGTTATAAACATATTTTAGGCGAACGAAAGAAGAAGAAGAAGTCAGCCAACAACCGTTTCTCGTTAGATACCTATATAGGAATCCTTGTGCCGGGTACAGCTGGTATGACTGCTTCACTACAATGATGGATAGAGTGTTTACAGCAGGTAGAGAAATTATATTCTAGGTGACTTCAACATAGATATTAGTAAATCCAACCAGACTTGGGACGATATCATTCTATCTTACAATTTCAAACAACTAATAAACCGTCCCACAAGGGTTACAGACGCCTCCTCAACTATAATTGATCATATGTCCAAATAATATTATGAATGTTCTGTTCCTGTTAGTACAGTTAGTGACTATTACCCAGTATGTTGTACATGGTCAAAAATTGGGTTCAAAACTCTTAATAAACATTTAAGTACCAAATTTAGAAATTTTAAAGCATTTAACAAAGGATACTATGGACATAAATAACAAACACATGGCATCCATGGATATAGCCTCCCTATTCACTAACGTTCCATTAGAGGAGACAGTGAAAATAATAAGGGAACGCATTGAAGACAAACAACTAAAATTAGGCATACCAACACCTATTCTGGAGAGGCTACTACTACTATGTACCGCCAACATCCAATTCAATTTTCTAACTAAGTCATACCGCCAAATTGACGGATGTGGCCATGGGGAGTCCTCTTGGTCCTATTCTAGCGGACATCTTCATGGCACACTTAGAAGAAAAGAGATCCTCAGACATCAACAACTTGGCCTTTTACCGGCGTTATGTGGACGATATACTAATTATCACCACAGACGAGCTACAAGCAACATCGTTTCAGGCCACAATGAACAAGACGCATAAAAACATCTCTCTATCTATGGAACACGAACACAACGAAGCGTTACCGTTCCTAGATATTCTAATGAGACGTAGAGCAGACGGCACAATTCAAAGATCGGTGTATCGCAAAGAAACATGGACTGGCCAATACCTAAATTTTCAGAGCTTCACACCTGTCCAGTACAAACGGGGCTTAGTACGGACCTTGTTTGACCGTGCTAGAAAGATATGCACCCAGGACACACTGACAGAGGAATTTGAAACTCTGAAGAATGTCTTAAACCTGAATGGGTACTCCACAGGATTTATAAAGCGCCATTGCCAACAGCCCAAACCCAAAGCAGACGTAACTACAGTCCCTAAACTCAAGGTATTCATCCAGCTAACCTTTCGAGGGGATGACGTAATGCAACGTCTACAAGACCGGCTTACTACAGCAGTAGGTCGAACATTCTGTGCGGCAACTCCAGTCATTAGATGTAAAACCGTACCCATTCCTACACCAACAGTCAAAGAGCCTGTTCCTCTGTACGCCACAAACAATTGTATTTACCAATTCACATGTAGATGCCAGGCCGTTTACATTGGTCGAACGGAGAGACAGCTTAACAAACGGGTGTCAGAACACATACCTCAATGGGTCAACAAGATACAACACACAGGAGATGCTAGCCGCGAGGAGCCGACACACCGGAAGCTCCCGGCGTCTTCAATCGGCAGGCACATTGTCGCCAGTGGCCATGTTGTGTCCAGAGACACTGCATTTCGCGTGTTGTTTAGAACACAAAATACTCGCTTGTTAAAATTTGCAGAAGCAATTATGATCTATCAACGCAAGCCAGAATTGTGTAAACAGAAAGACATGTTAGTCAGCTTAAAATTACCGTGGTAGATAAGTGACATTACTGTGCGAAATTGTGTATATTTCAACTTGAAGGATTTATCTAGTTAATTTCACGTAAGTTGTGTGATTTCTGCAGTATGTACCTGACGAGATGCAGCGAAATATGCCAGGCAATAAATCGTGCAATCTATTGTTTGTGTCTTCGTTATTCACATTTAACAAAGATTTTTTTTTTTTTTTTTTTGCTAGACTAAAATAAAAAAAAAAAAAAGAAGCTCTTGATCATATTTACCAACTTCCTGACCCGGACGATGCATTAGCTTTCTGGAAGAAGACAGTCTACAATGTGTTCGATAAACACGTGCCAATCAAAGAAGTTCGATGTCAAAAATCAAACAGATATCCCCATGGGTCACTCGTGAAGTTCTGGATATTATGAGAGAGCGAGACACAGCACACAAAAATAAAGACTCGTCAATTACCGCAGACTAAGGAATAAGTTAAATATGAAATTCGTAGGATAAAAAAGATCATTTTATAAACTTGATTGTCGATAATTCAAACAGGACAAATATATGGAAGGCTATTAACTTGGTAACCAATAAGAAACGCCCTTCAGAATCAGCAATACCAAATCTATAACATGCGATGATTTCAGTTGTTGTTGTTGTTGTTGTTGTTGTTGTTGTTGTTGTTGTTGTTGTTTTCAATCAGAAATAGAGAATCTAAAGTCTTCAATACCAGACTCATCATACAATTTAAGTTCACTGCTCCTCCGAAGTCGGAGAGTATCTACCTGCACGGCGAGGAACCACCAGTCGCACACCAATAAGCTGGACATGGGACAATGGATACTCACGCAAACCTCAGTCCGGTATGACATCACACTGATGTTAGACAACGGGATGTCACCATCCGACATACAGGACTTCACGCTGAGTTCACAGCCAGCGAACGCAAGTAAGCAAGTTCACTGTCATCATTCTGTGAGGAGAAGTGCATGAGAAATATTCTCGCTGAGATTCCCTTAATGTCTGTTGCAGAAGTATATAAATATCTCTCAAACCTCAAATATAACACGGCCTAGATGGTATCAGTAATAGAATTCTTCGTTGTGCTGCACCAGTCATTAGTGAGACCTTAACGTTCATATATAACCAGTGCCTGGCCAAAAACTACTTTCCATCTGCATTTAAAATTGCTAAAGTGTATCCCTAAAAAATCTAAAATCTAACCTCTAAAATCCACTAAAAGTCCTCTAAGGATCCTCTAAAAGTACTGGAGAGTTTTGGTCATAGACCATAACTTTAGGAATGTAAAGTCCCAACTGCACCTCCCGCGTAGAGATGGAAACCTACTGTGCTACAAGTCGGGAGAGTATCCACCGGAATGTGGACAACTCTGAAACCCTGAGCAGGCAGGGACTCATTGTCCTTACGCAAACCCTTTCAGGTCCGGGTAAAGCCCACCATGTAAATGTGAAAGGCAAGGGATGACCACCACTTTCCCCAAGGACTTCAGGGCCTATTCAAGTCAGTGAACGAAACTTTAAGGCAAGTTTACTGTCACCCTTTCCCCTGTAGGGAAGTCATGAGCCAATACTCCTGAGTTTTCCCTTTAATGTCTGGCAAAATCTAAACTAAAATAAATTTAGAGTAAAAATGGTATGTTAGGACTTAAATGTGCTAGGAAAGTGAGACCAATGTTCTAATAACCAGGTGCCGGGAAAAATTTTTACTGGCGTTTAAAATTGCAAAGGTATCGGAAAAAAATTAAATAATCTGACAAAACCCACAAAAATTTTAAATTTAAATCTGGAGGGGATAGCCCATAAAAAGGGTAGAATAATATTAGAGGATGAAAACACCTAGGGTTCAATTAAGGATCTGGTGTATTCAGATAGGTTATTATGGAAAACCCCAAAGGCAGGACCATTGACATAAATGGTTATAAAAGGGGAAATAAAGACCACCAAAATGCAGTAGTGAAGGGAAGGAAACCCCCACTTTTTCGAAAAAAGAAATGCATGGCAAAAATTATCAAAGTTAGAAAAAGGGATTAATGGTTTTTGGGATTTTAGGCAAAAGTATGAAAGGGACACCAGGACCGATGTAGTGATGGAAAATGGTTAACAAAAAAAAGAGGGAAAAACAATGGAATGGGAACATTCAATGATATGAAATTGGGACCAAGGGTTTAAAGAGATGATAAAAAATAAACTGTACACATGGATGAGCCGGGAATATGGGGAAAATTTAACGCAACCAAATTTTACTAGGATACAATTAAAAAAGATTTAGGAATAATTTAATTAAAAAAGAAAAATTTTGGACTGGTGTACTGTAATAGTGATTAGGGTACCAAAAAACTATTGGACAAATAAAAAGTAAGATTAAAGAAGAGGGGAAAAATTTTAAGAACATGAGAAATAGAAATGGCGTCTCAAATGGATAAAGAAATGCAAGAACAATACTTGGTGATTTTGAAAAATAGGAAATGGAATAACTAGGAATAATAGGGGTATAAAAAATGAAAAGGGGGGAAAAATGTTAAAGGGCAAATATAAATTATGAAACTAGCAAAGAAGGTTTACCCAAAAAAAGACGACAAAAAAACCCCTAAAAAAATATGAATCAAATTTTTACATACTGATGGACAAAAGAAAAAGCTTAAAATGAAAAAAAAATCCCGGGCTGACGAATAAATTTTAAAGGGGAAAATAAAAGTAAATTAAAGAAGGGAAAAAATTGGTTAAAACGAGAATGAAAAAAATTTGAAAATTCCTTTAAAAAATACAAAAAATACGGGGACAAATCATGGGGTTTACAATGAATAAAAATAAAAAGTAAATAAAAAGGGTTTTTAAACCCCAAAAACAGCAAAGAAAGTATTACCGGGAAGATGCTATAATGAAGAAGGAATGGTAATAAAGATATTTAAAAAATAAATGGAGAAAGGGAAACAATTAAAAAGATAAACTTAGAATACCTAAGTAATAAAGAAAAAAAAGTAGGGGGAAGGGCTAAAGAAATTTGGGAAAAAATGCAAAAACAGCGGGGAATTTAAAATTTCCAAAATTAAAGAATAAAAAAAGTTTTGCGCAGAAAATTGAGTTAAGGAAGATAAATAAGCAAAATGTTTTGAAATATTTAAGCAGGGAAAATTTACCAGGAAGATGCTAAATGAAGAGGTGAAATAGTACACCAATAGAGAATAAGAAGGAAAATTGGGAAGAATTAACGAAATTTAAAACCCTTAGAAGCCATATCACTAAACTAAAGTCCTACTCAAAAATCGAAATGAAAAAAGGAAAAAACAGTTAAAAATGGAAATTTAGAAGAATTAAAGTTTTGGAAAATTTGGAAGAATAGTCCCCAAAATGAATGAATTTATACATTAAAACCCGGATACTAAATCTGAAAGGTCACCAAAAACAGAAGCATATTTTTGTCCAAGATTATACAAACAATTAATTAAAAAAACCATATAAACTGATTAAAATTTAAGAATCAAATGAGGAAAACCATTTAAGAAAAAAAAAAGGAAATTTTTAGGGGAAAAACCCAAGTAGGAATTTAAAATGGGAAAAAAGAAGTTATATTAGGGAACAATAAAAGGCTGGGAGTACACAAGAGATGTGTTTTGTTCACCAGATTTTTCTAAGGCTTTATAAAGAAAATAATGAGAAGATCAAAAGTTGGCGGGAATAACAGTTGGAAAGTTTAAGAAAAATAAAAGAATTTTTACGGAATGCAAGACACAATTAAAATGGGAAATTCAACGGGGAGTTACAACAATTACAGCTTGTAGTAAAAAGAGAGTGCTGGTCACGGGATTTTTCCCCCTTGTATATCAAAAAAAGTAATAATGGAATATCAAAAAAAAAGGGGCCCAAATTACTATTTGGGAAAGGTTAAATCTTTAAATTGATAACGCTTCAGATACCTAGGGGCATTTATTAAAATCAGATGGAAAAATTACAACGTTGTAGGAGCAGAATGGGTGAAAGGAAAGGCCGCATTTTAAAAGAAAACAGAAAAGGTATTTTATCCAAAGAAACTGGTCACAAAAAATGTAAAGAAATAGAGTGGAAATGCTTTAACCAAAGTTTTTTTGTAGGGGGCATTTAAATCTTGGAAGGGTAAATGAAACAAATTGGGAAAGAAATTTAGGGGGAAAACAGCCGATTTTCAGTAAAAAACGTATTTTTCCCGATTCCTTGGACTGAAATGTAAAAACGACGAAATGCTATGTAGACCAGGCTGTAGGGAAACTAAAAATTTAAATATACAAAAAATTAAGAAGAAAAAACAAAGAGCTTTCCTGGGGGTTTTCATTCTTGGATGAAAGAACTAAGACATGTGGAAACAGCAACGAAACTAGAACATTATATAAACAATCGAGAAGAGACAAAGTTCGGAGGATGAGAAGAGAGGCATTGGAGAACATCGTAACAACTGGAAAGATCGAGGGGAAGAGAGGCAGAGGTAGACCAAGAGAAGTGATGCTGGATGGATTGAGACGGTGGCATGGAGGAATATCAGCAGCAGAGTTGATCCAGAAAACCAAAGACCGAGATCTATGGAGAGCCATGAACGCCTACGCCAGCAGGCACGGCACTTGATGATGATGATTATATATATATATATTGTCATCGTCTTGCTCCTATCTAGGTATCTGAGCTCGGGTTCACACAGGCAACAATAACTCCGTTCGCTATGATATCGAACATTTATTGTATTTCAATATACAGTGCGTTGGCGCAGTGGGTAAACAGACCCGCGCTATATTACATATCACAGATAGTTAACATCAAACACATAGTTATCATACAACAGTCTAGCAAACTATCTAGCCTATGAATATATATATCTATTGATATCTATTGAGTCCCTCTCAGGCAGGCCCTGTTGCCTCTCTCAAGTCCGTCTGTCCTCTGCCGGTCCACACGTGTCCCAATCCGACACGGGTGGTAACTCTGTCCGAGTTCCCCGTGGACCCCGCAATAGGCGGGCCACGTCAGTGTCCACGGAACCATGGACTCAATGACCAGTCCTTCGAGAAGGCTCTAGATTACTCGGGCCTTGAGTGACTCGCTTCTATCCCTTGGGCTGGAGTTGCAGCCCTCTAATTAATATCTCTAAAGGTGAGGCGGTGACAGGATTCCCCCCTCTCCCCTGATGATGGTTTGTTATAGGGTAATTAGATCTGTTCTAATTCTGTCACCGAATCACATAAAGTTGGTGTTTGTAGTTTGGTGGGCGGTAACCTGGTAACCTACATAGTGGCATCAAAACTCATGTATTCTCCCATACACCACTTCTCTGATTTGGTGAAGAGATCACTCTGTCTCTTGTGTCCTTAAAAATGCTTATCTGACCGAAGTTACGTGACGTTTTAGTAGTTGTATTTACAACCCGCCCTTCTCATAGTACCCCACTGGTACCAAGACAATTAACCTCTGTATTAAAGAGGATTAACAAGACCGGAGTCCTGGCTAATTAAGTACACCTTCAAATCTTGATCTGTGTGTGCATTTCAATACACTTTTACTCTCGTATGTTGTATAATGCTAAATATGTAGTTACCTTGTTATTTTATCCCCCTCAGACTACATGTGTCCCTGTTGGCTTGTTAGTGTGTTGACTAATAAGTTGCTGTTTCTAATAAAGTGACTGTATTTTAAATTGATAGTGTTGAGTTTTAAGGTTTGTGTAACGTGTGTGCTGAATGTGTGGCTTATGTCCAAGCGTCACGAGTTGGGATAACCTCAATCATGAATTACATGATCAGGCATTCCAAGTAGTGGTGCTTAGGTGTATCCTAACTACTAAACTAAGTATACTACACTAACTACTAAATTACACTAACTGCTAAACATGTATTAACAATTTAGACACGTCATGCAATTTTACATGAAAGACGCAGACAAATTAAAATAAATACGTTTTGCGTACAATTTGTCCGCTAGGTGTATCGTTCTCTCATTTAATCCATTCACGCAGTCATTCACTCACCTTTCATTCAAAATAGTATTTGGTTAAAATATATAATTAAAGTTGAGGTAAGTGTTATTGCCCTTAGAATTAATGGACTAGGCGATATTTGCCCTTTAAGAAAATACGTACTTCTTGTACGATGACTCAAAAATGGGTTATAATTTACACAGAGACAATTGTATAGGACGGTTCTTTAGCCTATCAATGTAACCGCCTGTAATATTAACGTAGAATATGTACAAATTACAGGTTAACACATTTTATATACATCATTAATGCAAATACAATACATATTTAATACTAAAGTGATTAATTAATTAAATAACTAAATCCAACGATGATGTGTGCGTTGTCTTCCTGTTGTTAGCGTGTTATGCCATGAATGTTAAAGTTAGTATGGCTGTCTCTTGAGTGTTGTAGTCGACGTCGTTCTGTTTCGGCTGTTTGCAAAGTTTCGTAGCAACAGCAAGTATGGATTGTTCTCAATGTCTCGTATACAATGTTATTACAGTATTCAGAGTCAGTTCACTGGTTGATATTATTGGTTGAAACACAGTTAACGATTCTTGCTGGGATCGTTCTAGAGCTTGGGCACTTGATAGTATAGCTTTTAAAGTATAGCTCTTAAAGTATAGCTCTTACAGTTTCATGTTCATGGGTGTCGTAAGTAACCTATTCACTGAGAGTTCTCTAGCAGGTGTATAGTTACACTGTTATATGCAACAGACTAACAGTATCACAGTTTCTAGTATGGCGAATGGTCGATGTGCTAAGAGTAATTCTACTGGCGCATTCGTTTGCCGTGATAATAGGTCAGCCATAATGTTGTCGGTGCCTTTGATATGGCGGATTTCGAAGTCGAAATCTTGAAGTAGAAGACACCATCTTTGTAAACGATGGTTTTTAGGCGACCCATGGTTAAGGACCAATAATGGCGAACTGTCCGTGAGGACCACAAAGTGACTACCCAAGAGGAACTTAGATAATCTCAATATACAAAACAGTAGGCTTAAAGCCTCCAATTCCACTGTGGCATACCGTGTCTCTGCCTTCTTTAGTTTGCGGCTTACGTAGAGAATCGGGTGTCTCACTCCATCTACTTCCTGCATTAAACATCCTCCTATTGCGATAGCGCTCGCATCTGTGGTCAAAATAAAGGGTAAATTTATGTTGGGTAATCGTAAGACTGGTGGATTAGAAAAAAATATGTTTCAATCTACACATTGCATCATCTAAGCTGGTACTTTTACAAATTTTTGATGGATGATTTTTAGTTAACATATCAGAAAAGACTGAGGTGAGTTCTGCCCAATGTGGAATGAATTTAGAATAATAGTTAATAAGACCTAGTAAACTTCTAATGTGTTTCTTTGTGGTAGGCACTTCTAGATTAAGAATCTTGGAAACTATTTTATCATCTGTCAACAATTTGCCTTCAGAAATTCTATGACCAAGGAAGTCTATTTGTGTATAGCCTACTTCAACCTTGGAAGGTTTGATAGTAAGTCCAAAAAGAGAGATTTGGTTGAAGACTTGTTTGAGGGTAAGTAAGTGAGAAGTCATATCAGAAGAATGGACGCATATATCATCAATATAGGCTACCACATCTTTAATTCCGTGTAATAACAATCTTGTTAATCTAACAAATGTGGCCGGTGCGTTCTTCAGGCCAAATGGAAGATATAGCCATTCGTACAAACCGAGGGGTATTGCGAATGCTGTTATATGTCTACAAGAAGGGTGTAGTGGAACTTGCCAATATCCTTTCGCTAAGTCGATCTTGGAAAATAAGGATGATTGAGCCATATTTAAAATGAGATCTTCACAGCTGTTCATTGGCTCTGCATCCGTTGTGGTTCTTGTATTTAATACCCTATAGTCGATGCACAAACGGATTGTCTGGTCCTTCTTTTTCACCAGGACAATCGGTGAAGAATATTGAGACATCGATTTTTGAATTATTCCATTCTTCTCTAAATCTAAAATTTCTTTGTCTAAATTTGTTCTGTAATGGAGAGGAATAGAATATGGTCTACATTTGACCGGTGTCAGATCTGTCAGCACAATTGAATGTGTTATTTTATCAGTGCGTCCAGGTTTGTTAGAAAAGATGGGTTTATACTCGTCAAGGAGAGTCAAAATGTCTTGTCGCTGTTGTTGTGTCAAAGTGTCAGAGATATGTATGTCATTTATACTCCCGTCGTCAGTCATAATTGGTACAGGGATTTCAGTATTGTCTACGTCTGTCTGATTTATCACAGATGCTACTGTTTGTAAATTGTCCTCGATGTCATTGTCGTCGTCGTCGAGATCAATGGTTGTCAATATGTCGTCAGATTTGTCGTCGTTGTCGATATCACAGATTGTCGGTAATGTCCATATGTCTTCGTCGTAAAAGTGTGTCGTTAACGATGCTTCGTTTGTCGAGGTGTCATTTCGTTGGGAAATTGTCGTTTCGTCTCTGTCACCAGTTCGTTGCGTCTGTTCACTTGTCTCAATGTCCTGTCTAGCATAGTATGGTTTCAACATATTTACATGGAATATTTTCAACTTTCCATTTAAAGAGATTTCGTAATCAACTTCAGAAATTCTTCTAATGATCTTAAAAGGTCCCTGCCAAGAGGTTGACAGTAAATCTCTTTTGTCAGGTAGCAGTAGTAAAATATCCTGACCTGGATTTAGTACAATTGTTTTTGCACCTCTGTTGGCGTACTGCCTGTATTTAAATCCTTTCTCCTGTAGTGATGTTCTGGCCAATATACAGGAACGTATGATTTTGTCTCTGGTGTCAGTGACTAAATCATAGGTAGAAATGGGAAGTTGGATATCTACAGGTTGTGATATGATCTCTTTATAAATGGTGAGAGGTCCTCTTGGGTTCGCTCCATACATCAATTCGAAGGGAGAGAACCCTGTACTTGATTGCGGGACTTTTCTATATGCGAACAGCACCGTTGGGAGAAGTATGTCCCAATCGGCTGGATTTTCAGCTGTCACTTTAGATAGCATATGTTTCAGGTCCCCATTTAGTTTCTCGCAAATACCATTTGCGGCCGGTCGATAGGGACTGGTGAAACATTGCTTGATGCCTAGTAACTTAGTTACTGATTGGGTGGCATTAGATATGAACTGGAATCCTCTATCAGAAATTATTTTCTCCGGGAAGCCAAAACGGGAGAAAATATTTAGTAATATGTCCGTCACAGTCATGTCAAAAATAGTTTACAGAATCACAATAATGAGGCACACTGCTGAGGCACTGCTGAGACACTGCTGAGGGACTCAGATTAATTCTATTTTATTGCTAGATAGCTACTAATCCCGGACGAGCCCCCAAAAAGCCTGTCATCGTCTTGCTCCTATCTAGGTATCTGAGCTCGGGTTCACACAGGCAACAATAACTCCGTTCGCTATGATATCGAACATTTATTGTATTTCAATATACAGTGCGTTGGCGCAGTGGGTAAACAGACCCGCGCTATATTACATATCACAGATAGTTAACATCAAACACATAGTTATCATACAACAGTCTAGCAAACTATCTAGCCTATGAATATATATATATCTATTGATATCTATTGAGTCCCTCTCAGGCAGGCCCTGTTGCCTCTCTCAAGTCCGTCTGTCCTCTGCCGGTCCACACGTGTCCCAATCCGACACGGGTGGTAACTCTGTCCGAGTTCCCCGTGGACCCCGCAATAGGCGGGCCACGTCAGTGTCCACGGAACCATGGACTCAATGACCAGTCCTTCGAGAAGGCTCTAGATTACTCGGGCCTTGAGTGACTCGCTTCTATCCCTTGGGCTGGAGTTGCAGCCCTCTAATTAATATCTCTAAAGGTGAGGCGGTGACATATATATATATATATATATATATATATATATATATATATATATATATATATATATATATATATATATATATATATATATATATATATATATATGTCACCGCCTCACCTTTAGAGATATTAATTAGAGGGCTGCAACTCCAGCCCAAGGGATAGAAGCGAGTCACTCAAGGCCCGAGTAATCTAGAGCCTTCTCGAAGGACTGGTCATTGAGTCCATGGTTCCGTGGACACTGACGTGGCCCGCCTATTGCGGGGTCCACGGGGAACTCGGACAGAGTTACCACCCGTGTCGGATTGGGACACGTGTGGACCGGCAGAGGACAGACGGACTTGAGAGAGGCAACAGGGCCTGCCTGAGAGGGACTCAATAGATATCAATAGATATATATATATTCATAGGCTAGATAGTTTGCTAGACTGTTGTATGATAACTATGTGTTTGATGTTAACTATCTGTGATATGTAATATAGCGCGGGTCTGTTTACCCACTGCGCCAACGCACTGTATATTGAAATACAATAAATGTTCGATATCATAGCGAACGGAGTTATTGTTGCCTGTGTGAACCCGAGCTCAGATACCTAGATAGGAGCAAGACGATGACAGGCTTTTTGGGGGCTCGTCCGGGATTAGTAGCTATCTAGCAATAAAATAGAATTAATCTGAGTCCCTCAGCAGTGTCTCAGCAGTGCCTCAGCAGTGTGCCTCATTATTGTGATTCTGTAAACTATTTTTGACATGACTGTGACGGACATATTACTAAATATTTTCTCCCGTTTTGGCTTCCCGGAGAAAATAATTTCTGATAGAGGATTCCAGTTCATATCTAATGCCACCCAATCAGTAACTAAGTTACTAGGCATCAAGCAATGTTTCACCAGTCCCTATCGACCGCCGCAAATGGTATTTGCGAGAAACTAAATGGGGACCTGAAACATATGCTATCTAAAGTGACAGCTGAAAATCCAGCCGATTGGGACATACTTCTCCCAACGGTGCTGTTCGCATATAGAAAAGTCCCGCAATCAAGTACAGGGTTCTCTCCCTTCGAATTGATGTATGGAGCGAACCCAAGAGGACCTCTCACCATTTATAAAGAGATCATATCACAACCTGTAGATATCCAACTTCCCATTTCTACCTATGATTTAGTCACTGACACCAGAGACAAAATCATACGTTCCTGTATATTGGCCAGAACATCACTACAGGAGAAAGGATTTAAATACAGGCAGTACGCCAACAGAGGTGCAAAAACAATTGTACTAAATCCAGGTCAGGATATTTTACTACTGCTACCTGACAAAAGAGATTTACTGTCAACCTCTTGGCAGGGACCTTTTAAGATCATTAGAAGAATTTCTGAAGTTGATTACGAAATCTCTTTAAATGGAAAGTTGAAAATATTCCATGTAAATATGTTGAAACCATACTATGCTAGACAGGACATTGAGACAAGTGAACAGACGCAACGAACTGGTGACAGAGACGAAACGACAATTTCCCAACGAAATGACACCTCGACAAACGAAGCATCGTTAACGACACACTTTTACGACGAAGACATATGGACATTACCGACAATCTGTGATATCGACAACGACGACAAATCTGACGACATATTGACAACCATTGATCTCGACGACGACGACAATGACATCGAGGACAATTTACAAACAGTAGCATCTGTGATAAATCAGACAGACGTAGACAATACTGAAATCCCTGTACCAATTATGACTGACGACGGGAGTATAAATGACATACATATCTCTGACACTTTGACACAACAACAGCGACAAGACATTTTGACTCTCCTTGACGAGTATAAACCCATCTTTTCTAACAAACCTGGACGCACTGATAAAATAACACATTCAATTGTGCTGACAGATCTGACACCGGTCAAATGTAGACCATATTCTATTCCTCTCCATTACAGAACAAATTTAGACAAAGAAATTTTAGATTTAGAGAAGAATGGAATAATTCAAAAATCGATGTCTCAATATTCTTCACCGATTGTCCTGGTGAAAAAGAAGGACCAGACAATCCGTTTGTGCATCGACTATAGGGTATTAAATACAAGAACCACAACGGATGCAGAGCCAATGAACAGCTGTGAAGATCTCATTTTAAATATGGCTCAATCATCCTTATTTTCCAAGATCGACTTAGCGAAAGGATATTGGCAAGTTCCACTACACCCTTCTTGTAGACATATAACAGCATTCGCAATACCCCTCGGTTTGTACGAATGGCTATATCTTCCATTTGGCCTGAAGAACGCACCGGCCACATTTGTTAGATTAACAAGATTGTTATTACACGGAATTAAAGATGTGGTAGCCTATATTGATGATATATGCGTCCATTCTTCTGATATGACTTCTCACTTACTTACCCTCAAACAAGTCTTCAACCAAATCTCTCTTTTTGGACTTACTATCAAACCTTCCAAGGTTGAAGTAGGCTATACACAAATAGACTTCCTTGGTCATAGAATTTCTGAAGGCAAATTGTTGACAGATGATAAAATAGTTTCCAAGATTCTTAATCTAGAAGTGCCTACCACAAAGAAACACATTAGAAGTTTACTAGGTCTTATTAACTATTATTCTAAATTCATTCCACATTGGGCAGAACTCACCTCAGTCTTTTCTGATATGTTAACTAAAAATCATCCATCAAAAATTTGTAAAAGTACCAGCTTAGATGATGCAATGTGTAGATTGAAACATATTTTTTCTAATCCACCAGTCTTACGATTACCCAACATAAATTTACCCTTTATTTTGACCACAGATGCGAGCGCTATCGCAATAGGAGGATGTTTAATGCAGGAAGTAGATGGAGTGAGACACCCGATTCTCTACGTAAGCCGCAAACTAAAGAAGGCAGAGACACGGTATGCCACAGTGGAATTGGAGGCTTTAAGCCTACTGTTTTGTATATTGAGATTATCTAAGTTCCTCTTGGGTAGTCACTTTGTGGTCCTCACGGACAGTTCGCCATTATTGGTCCTTAACCATGGGTCGCCTAAAAACCATCGTTTACAAAGATGGTGTCTTCTACTTCAAGATTTCGACTTCGAAATCCGCCATATCAAAGGCACCGACAACATTATGGCTGACCTATTATCACGGCAAACGAATGCGCCAGTAGAATTACTCTTAGCACATCGACCATTCGCCATACTAGAAACTGTGATACTGTTAGTCTGTTGCATATAACAGTGTAACTATACACCTGCTAGAGAACTCTCAGTGAATAGGTTACTTACGACACCCATGAACATGAAACTGTAAGAGCTATACTTTAAGAGCTATACTTTAAAAGCTATACTATCAAGTGCCCAAGCTCTAGAACGATCCCAGCAAGAATCGTTAACTGTGTTTCAACCAATAATATCAACCAGTGAACTGACTCTGAATACTGTAATAACATTGTATACGAGACATTGAGAACAATCCATACTTGCTGTTGCTACGAAACTTTGCAAACAGCCGAAACAGAACGACGTCGACTACAACACTCAAGAGACAGCCATACTAACTTTAACATTCATGGCATAACACGCTAACAACAGGAAGACAACGCACACATCATCGTTGGATTTAGTTATTTAATTAATTAATCACTTTAGTATTAAATATGTATTGTATTTGCATTAATGATGTATATAAAATGTGTTAACCTGTAATTTGTACATATTCTACGTTAATATTACAGGCGGTTACATTGATAGGCTAAAGAACCGTCCTATACAATTGTCTCTGTGTAAATTATAACCCATTTTTGAGTCATCGTACAAGAAGTACGTATTTTCTTAAAGGGCAAATATCGCCTAGTCCATTAATTCTAAGGGCAATAACACTTACCTCAACTTTAATTATATATTTTAACCAAATACTATTTTGAATGAAAGGTGAGTGAATGACTGCGTGAATGGATTAAATGAGAGAACGATACACCTAGCGGACAAATTGTACGCAAAACGTATTTATTTTAATTTGTCTGCGTCTTTCATGTAAAATTGCATGACGTGTCTAAATTGTTAATACATGTTTAGCAGTTAGTGTAATTTAGTAGTTAGTGTAGTATACTTAGTTTAGTAGTTAGGATACATCTAAGCACCACTACTTGGAATGCCTGATCATGTAATTCATGATTGAGGTTATCCCAACTCGTGACGCTTGGACATAAGCCACACATTCAGCACACACGTTACACAAACCTTAAAACTCAACACTATCAATTTAAAATACAGTCACTTTATTAGAAACAGCAACTTATTAGTCAACACACTAACAAGCCAACAGGGACACATGTAGTCTGAGGGGGATAAAATAACAAGGTAACTACATATTTAGCATTATACAACATACGAGAGTAAAAGTGTATTGAAATGCACACACAGATCAAGATTTGAAGGTGTACTTAATTAGCCAGGACTCCGGTCTTGTTAATCCTCTTTAATACAGAGGTTAATTGTCTTGGTACCAGTGGGGTACTATGAGAAGGGCGGGTTGTAAATACAACTACTAAAACGTCACGTAACTTCGGTCAGATAAGCATTTTTAAGGACACAAGAGACAGAGTGATCTCTTCACCAAATCAGAGAAGTGGTGTATGGGAGAATACATGAGTTTTGATGCCACTATGTAGGTTACCAGGTTACCGCCCACCAAACTACAAACACCAACTTTATGTGATTCGGTGACAGAATTAGAACAGATCTAATTACCCTATAACAAACCATCATCAGGGGAGAGGGGGGAATCCTGTCACCGCCTCACCTTTAGAGATATTAATTAGAGGGCTGCAACTCCAGCCCAAGGGATAGAAGCGAGTCACTCAAGGCCCGAGTAATCTAGAGCCTTCTCGAAGGACTGGTCATTGAGTCCATGGTTCCGTGGACACTGACGTGGCCCGCCTATTGCGGGGTCCACGGGGAACTCGGACAGAGTTACCACCCGTGTCGGATTGGGACACGTGTGGACCGGCAGAGGACAGACGGACTTGAGAGAGGCAACAGGGCCTGCCTGAGAGGGACTCAATAGATATCAATAGATATATATATTCATAGGCTAGATAGTTTGCTAGACTGTTGTATGATAACTATGTGTTTGATGTTAACTATCTGTGATATGTAATATAGCGCGGGTCTGTTTACCCACTGCGCCAACGCACTGTATATTGAAATACAATAAATGTTCGATATCATAGCGAACGGAGTTATTGTTGCCTGTGTGAACCCGAGCTCAGATACCTAGATAGGAGCAAGACGATGACAATATATATATATATAATCATCATCATCAAGTGCCGTGCCGGCTGGCGTAGGCGTTCATGGCTCTCCATAGATCTCGGTCTTTGGTTTTCTGGATCAACTCTGCTGCTGATATTCCTCCATGCCACCGTCTCAATCCATCCAGCATCACTTCTCTTGGTCTACCTCTGCCTCTCTTCCCCTCGATCTTTCCAGTTGTTACGATGTTCTCCAATGCCTCTCTTCTCATCACATGACCGAGGAAAGCTGTTTGTCTCTGTCTTATTGTTGTATATAATGTTCTAGTTTCATTAGCCTGTTTCAGGCAGTCGTCGTTAGTTACTCTGGCAGTCCAAGGAATTCGCAACATTCGTCTCAGGAACCACATCTCTGTTGCTTCTAATTTCTTCTTAATTTGTTCATTTACATTCCAAGATTCACTGCCATACAGCAAAACTGGATCTACATAGCATTTCAGCACTCTCTTTCTTACATTCAGTGATAGTGACTTATTGCATAAGATACTTTTCATTTTCTGAAATGCGGCTTTTGCCTGCCCTATTCTGCTCCTAATCTCTGTTGTACATCTTCCATCTGATGTTATAAATGCCCCTAGGTATCTAAAATTATCAACTTGGTTAAGGATTTTCCCTTCTATTTCTATGTCACATTTTGGTGTCACCATTTTCTTTGATATTACCATTGTTACTGTTTTCTTGATATTCAAGGAGAGTCCTTTCCTTGCACTCTCTGTTACTACAACGTCTAGTAATTGTTGTAGGTCTGTTGAATTATCCGCCACCAATACTGTGTCATCTGCATAGCGTATATTATTTATATTATAACCTCCAACTAGTATTCCTGGCATCTCTTTGATCTCTCTCATTATTACTTCGCTATACAGGGAGAAAAGATCTGGTGACAAGACACACCCTTGTCGTACTCCTAGCTTTATCTGTTCGTAACTACCCTCTTTATTTCCCATTTTAATTGCTGCTACTTGGTTCCAGTAAATATTCTTTTATTATTCTTAAATCTTTTCCATCAGTGTTGATATCTTCCAACATTTTAATCAGTTCATCATGTTTTACTTTATCAAATGCCTTAGTATAATCTATGAAGCACAAATATATGTCTCTCTGTTTCTCTATTGACCTTTCTATTAGTGTCCGTAATGTATAAATTGCATTGTTTGTGCCCTTTCCTTCCACAAATCCATACTGTTCTTCACTAATTTCCATTTTTATTTTCTTTTTGGTTCTTCTCATTATGATTCTGAGTAGAAGCTTAGTGATTAGTGATATGGTTTATAAGGTTAATTGTACGAAAATCTTGACAATCAATTGCTTCTGGTCTTTTTGGTATAGCTATAAATACAGATTTCAGCATATCACTGGGTAAATATCCACTGCTGTAAATATCATTCAACATTTTGGTTAATATATCTACTCCAAATTCTCCCAATACTTCTAATTCTTCTATTGTGATTTCATCTAGCCCAGCTGTTTTTCCTTTTTTCATACGTTTCATAGCGTCAGCGACTTCTTCTTTCAGAATAGGTGGACCTTCTAAGTTACTATCTTCTGTTAATTCTTCCCTTTCTCCTTCATATAATTCTCTATTATGTACTCATTCCACCTCTTCATTATAGCATCTTCCTCTAATATTATCTTTCCTGTTTTTGATTTCAAACACCCTGTATTTATTCTTATTTTTCTTCCTGTAAGCTCACTGATTTGTCTGTGCATATTTTTTGTATCTTTAATGGAATTTAATTCAATTTTTTTGCATTGCTCGTTTAACCAACTTTCTTTAGCCTTCCCACATTTATCTTTTATTTCTTTATTTATCTTAGCGTATTCTTGTTTGTCATTTTTACTCTGTTTTCTTTTGTCCATCAGTTTTAAGATATCTTATTCATCCCATTTTTTCTAAGCTATTTTGCCTCTCTCGGTAATACTTCTTTGCTAGTTTGATGAATGGAGTCCCTTAACATTTCCCATTGTTCATCTATACTCTGTATTTTAGTTATTGCATTGTACCTATTTTTCACAGTCACTCTGTATTGTTCTTGCATTTCTTTATCTATTTTCAGAACCTTTTTATTAAGTCTCATGTTCTTAACCATTTTTCCCCCTCTCTTTAATCTTACTTTTATTTGTCCACATAGTGGTACATGATCACTATTACAGTCAGCACCAGGCATTGTCTTTACATTAATTAAAGCATTTCTAAATCTTTTATTAATTAGTATGTAGTCAATTTGGTTGCGTATTTTCTTATCAGGGCTTATCCATGTGTACAGTCGTCTTTTATGGTGTTTAAACCATGTGTTTCCAATTATCATATCATTGATATTTGCCCATTCTATTAGCTTTTCCCCTCTTTCATTTCTTGTACCTAAACCATAATTCCCCACTACATCCTCCATTTTTCCCTTTCCTACTTTTGCATTAAAATCACCAAGTATTATCTTTATTTCTTGTGATCCAATTTGAGCCATCGCCATTTCTATTTCGTCGAAAAAGTGTTGTATTTCTTCATCACTACTGCTTGCTGTTGGTGCATATACTTGTATAATATTTATGTCTATTGGTTTGCCTTTGATTTTTACCATAATAACTCTATCTGAAATACACCAGTATCCATTAATTGACTTGGCTGTTTTTTCGTCTAATATTATTCCTACACCTTTTTCATGTGTATCCCCTCCAGAATAAATTATTGTGTGATTGTCAGCTATAATTTTGCCCGATACCTTCCATCTCATCTCACTAACGCCTAGTATATTCATTTTCATGCTATCCATCTCTCTTAGAACATTGGTCAACTTTCCTAGCTCATTTAATGTCCTAACATTCCATGTTCCTACTCTAAATTTATTTTAGTTAAGATTTTGCCATCATTAGCTGGATGACGGTCTGGTGTCACCTGTGGCTCATGACTGTCCCTACCGGACGAGGATGCCCTAAGACAGCCATTAACGTCCTTCACTAACTTTGATATATGTTTTGCCATGAAGTCTTGGGAAGATAATGTGGTGGTTTCCCCTTGCCTTCCACATTCACATGGTGGTCTTTTTACCTCTGCCTTTGACAGCCATTTCCGACTGTAAGGACAAGTGAGTGCCCTGCTCTGCTCAGCTGCAGAGTTGTCCACTTATTCCGGTGGATACTCGGTCCCCAGAGCTGTGTTAGCCACACCGTAGTGTGTTTCCATCCTCTACCGCGGGGAGGTGCAGTTGGGATTTTCCCTTCCTAAAGTTATGGTCTATGACCAAAACTCTCCAGTACTTTTAGAGGATCCTTAGAGGACTTTTAGTGGATTTTAGAGGTTAGATTTTAGATTTTTTAGGGATACACTTTAGCAATTTTAAATGCAGATGGAAAGTAGTTTTTGGCCAGGCACTGGTTATATATGAACGTTAAGGTCTCACTAATGACTGGTGCAGCACAACGAAGAATTCTATTACTGATACCATCTAGGCCGTGTTAATTTGAGGTTTGAGAGATATTTATATACTTCTGCAACAGACATTAAGGGAATCTCAGCGAGAATATTTCTCATGCACTTCTCCTCACAGAATGATGACAGTGAACTTGCTTACTTGCGTTCGCTGGCTGTGAACTCAGCGTGAAGTCCTGTATGTCGGATGGTGACATCCCGTTGTCTAACATCAGTGTGATGTCATACCGGACTGAGGTTTGCGTGAGTATCCATTGTCCCATGTCCAGCTTATTGGTGTGCAGACTGGTGGTTCCTCGCCGTGCAGGTAGATACTCTCCGACTTCGGAGGAGCAGTGAACTTAAATTGTATGATGAGTCTGGTATTGAAGACTTTAGATTCTCTATTTCTGATTGAAAACAACAACAACAACAACAACAACAACAACAACAACAACAACAACAACTGAAATCATCGCATGTTATAGAATTTGGTATTGCTGATTCTGAAGGGCGTTTCTTATTGGTTACCAAGTTAATAGCCTTCCATATATTTGTCCTGTTTGAATTATCGACAATCAAGTTTATAAAATGATCTTTTTTATCCTACGAATTTCATATTTAACTTTATTCCTTAGTCTGCGGTAATTGACGAGTCTTTATTTTTGTGTGCTGTGTCTCGCTCTCTCATAATATCCAGAACTTCACGAGTGACCCATGGGGATATCTGTTGATTTTTGACTCGAACTTCTTTGATTGGCACGTGTTTATCGAACACATTGTAGACTGTCTTCTTCCAGAAAGCTAATGCATCGTCCGGGTCAGGAAGTTGGTAAATATGATCAAGAGCTTCTTTTTTTTTTTTTTATTTTAGTCTAGCAAAAAAAAAAAAAAAAAATCTTTGTTAAATGTGAATAACGAAGACACAAACAATAGATTGCACGATTTATTGCCTGGCATATTTCGCTGCATCTCGTCAGGTACATACTGCAGAAATCACACAACTTACGTGAAATTAACTAGATAAATCCTTCAAGTTGAAATATACACAATTTCGCACAGTAATGTCACTTATCTACCACGGTAATTTTAAGCTGACTAACATGTCTTTCTGTTTACACAATTCTGGCTTGCGTTGATAGATCATAATTGCTTCTGCAAATTTTAACAAGCGAGTATTTTGTGTTCTAAACAACACGCGAAATGCAGTGTCTCTGGACACAACATGGCCACTGGCGACAATGTGCCTGCCGATTGAAGACGCCGGGAGCTTCCGGTGTGTCGGCTCCTCGCGGCTAGCATCTCCTGTGTGTTGTATCTTGTTGACCCATTGAGGTATGTGTTCTGACACCCGTTTGTTAAGCTGTCTCTCCGTTCGACCAATGTAAACGGCCTGGCATCTACATGTGAATTGGTAAATACAATTGTTTGTGGCGTACAGAGGAACAGGCTCTTTGACTGTTGGTGTAGGAATGGGTACGGTTTTACATCTAATGACTGGAGTTGCCGCACAGAATGTTCGACCTACTGCTGTAGTAAGCCGGTCTTGTAGACGTTGCATTACGTCATCCCCTCGAAAGGTTAGCTGGATGAATACCTTGAGTTTAGGGACTGTAGTTACGTCTGCTTTGGGTTTGGGCTGTTGGCAATGGCGCTTTATAAATCCTGTGGAGTACCCATTCAGGTTTAAGACATTCTTCAGAGTTTCAAATTCCTCTGTCAGTGTGTCCTGGGTGCATATCTTTCTAGCACGGTCAAACAAGGTCCGTACTAAGCCCCGTTTGTACTGGACAGGTGTGAAGCTCTGAAAATTTAGGTATTGGCCAGTCCATGTTTCTTTGCGATACACCGATCTTTGAATTGTGCCGTCTGCTCTACGTCTCATTAGAATATCTAGGAACGGTAACGCTTCGTTGTGTTCGTGTTCCATAGATAGAGAGATGTTTTTATGCGTCTTGTTCATTGTGGCCTGAAACGATGTTGCTTGTAGCTCGTCTGTGGTGATAATTAGTATATCGTCCACATAACGCCGGTAAAAGGCCAAGTTGTTGATGTCTGAGGATCTCTTTTCTTCTAAGTGTGCCATGAAGATGTCCGCTAGAATAGGACCAAGAGGACTCCCCATGGCCACTCCGTCAATTTGGCGGTATGACTTAGTTAGAAAATTGAATTGGATGTTGGCGGTACATAGTAGTAGTAGCCTCTCCAGAATAGGTGTTGGTATGCCTAATTTTAGTTGTTTGTCTTCAATGCGTTCCCTTATTATTTTCACTGTCTCCTCTAATGGAACGTTAGTGAATAGGGAGGCTATATCCATGGATGCCATGTGTTTGTTATTTATGTCCATAGTATCCTTTGTTAAATGCTTTAAAATTTCTAAATTTGGTACTTAAATGTTTATTAAGAGTTTTGAACCCAATTTTTGACCATGTACAACATACTGGGTAATAGTCACTAACTGTACTAACAGGAACAGAACATTCAATAATATTATTTGGACATATGATCAATTATAGTTGAGGAGGCGTCTGTAACCCTTGTGGGACGGTTTATTAGTTGTTTGAAATTGTAAGATAGAATGATATCGTCCCAAGTCTGGTTGGATTTACTAATATCTATGTTGAAGTCACCTAGAATATAATTTCTCTACCTGCTGTAAACACTCTATCCATCATTGTAGTGAAGCAGTCATACCAGCTGTACCCGGCACAAGGATTCCTATATAGGTATCTAACGAGAAACGGTTGTTGGCTGACTTCTTCTTCTTCTTTCGTTCGCCTAAAATATGTTTATAACTGCAATGTTGTCTCTTGTATGAATCTAACAGTCTTTTTTAGTTCATTCAGCGGTCCATAGAGTTTATCTTCCACTGTTGCTCATCT
>JACEFZ010018841.1:185000-268228 GCA_014155875.1 Cepaea nemoralis | reverse complement strand
CCAAGTATGGTGTTGGTGTGTCCAAGTAGGCTGTTGTGTAAGTATGGTTTTTTTGTTCAAGTAGGCTGTTGGTGTGTCCAAAGGCTGTTGGTGTTCCAAGTATGGCTTTTTGGGTGTTCCAATATGGCTTTTGGGTTTGTGTCCAAGTAGGCTGTTGGTGTGTCCAAGTATGGCTGTTGGTGTTCCAAGTATGGCTGTTGGTGTGTCCAAGTAGGGCTGTTGTGTGTCCAAGTATGGTTTGTGATTGGTGTTGGTCCAAGTATGGCTGTTGGTGTGTCCAAGTATGGCTGTTGGTGTGTCCAAGTATGGCTGTTGGTGTGTCCAAGTATGGCTGTTGGTGTGTCCAAGTATGGCTTTTGGTGTATCCAAGTATGGCTGTTTGATGTCCAAGTATGGCTGTTGGTGTGTCCAAGTATGGCTGTGGTGTGTCCAAGTATGGCTTTGGTGTTGGGTTTTGTAGGCTGTTGGTTTTCCCAAGTATGGCTGTTGGTGGCCCAAAGTATGGCTGTTGGTGTTTTCAAGTTGGCTGTTGGTTTCCAAGTAGGCTGTTGGTGTGTCCAAGTATGGCTGTTTGGTGTCCAAGTAGGGCTGTTGGTGGTCAAGTAGGCTGTTGGTGTGTCCAAGTATGGCTGTTGGTGTCCAAGTATGGCTTTGGTGTGTCCAAGTAGGCTGTTGGTGTGTTCAAGTATGGCTGTTGGTGTGCCCAAGTATGCTGTTGGTGTGTCAAGTAGTGTTGTGTTTCCAAGTATGGCTGTTGGTGTTTTCAAGTAGGTTTTTGGGTGTCCAAGTATGGCTGTTGGTGTGTTCCAAGTATGGCTGTTGGTGTGTCCAAGTATGGCTGTTGTGTGTCCAAGTATGGCTGTTGGTTTTCAAGTACGGCTGTTGGTGTTTAAGTATCTGTTGGTGTGTCAAGTATGGCTGTTGGTTGTCCAAGTAGGCTGTTGGTGTGTCCAAGTATGGCTGTTGGTGTGTCCAAGTTGGCTGTGGTGTGTCCAAGTAGGTGTTGGTGTTCAAGTATGCGTTGGTGTGTCAAGTAGGCTGTTGGTGTTCCAAGTATGGCTGTTGGTTGTCCAAGTAGGTGTTGTGTTTTCAAGTATGGCTGTTGGTGTGCCAAGTTGGTGTTGGTGTTCAAGTATGGCTGTTGTGTGTCCAAGTATGGCTGTTGGTGTGTCCAAGTGGTGTTGGTCAAGTATGGCTGTTGGTGTCCAAGTATGTTTGGGTGTCAAGTTGGCTGTTGTGTGTCCAAGTATGGCTTTGGTGTGTATGGCTGTTGTGTCCAGTATGTGTTGGTTCCAAGTGTGTGTGTGGTAGCGGTGTTGTGTCCGTGCGTGGTATGCTTTCAGTAGCGTGTTGTGGTTGTCCAAGTACGGCTGTTGGTTTTCCAGTATGTTGTGTGTCAAGTTGTGTTGTGTGTCCAAGTATGGCTGTTTTTCAAGTATGTGTTGGTGTTCCAAGTATGGCTGTGTGGTCCAAGTTTGGCTGTGGTGTGCGTTGGTGTTGGGTGTGCCAATGGGTGGTGTGTCCAAGTATGGTGTGGTGTGTCCAAGTAGGCTTTGGTGTGTCAAGTATGGCTTTGGTGTGTTCAAGATGGTGTTGGTGTGTCCAAGTATGGCTGTGTGTTCCAATTGGCTGTTTGTGTTTTCAAGTAGGTGTTGGTGTCCAAGTATGGTGTTGGTGTGTCCAAGTAGGTGTTGGTGTTCAGTTGGTTGGTTGTGTCAAGTATGGCTGTGGTGTGTCAAGTATGGCTGTTGGTGTCCAAGTATGGCTTTGGTGTGAATATGGGTGGTGTGGTTTTGTCCAAATGGCTGTTGTGGTGTCCAAGTTGGCTGTTGGTGTGTCCAAGTATGGCTGTTTGGTGTAAGTATGGCTTGTTGTGTCCAAGTATGGCTGTTGGTGTAAGTATGGCTGTTGGTGTGCCAAGTATGGCTGTTGGTGGTCCAAGTACGCTGTGGTGTGTCCAAGTAGGGCTGTTGGTGTGTCCAGTATGCTGTTGGTGTTTCCAGTATGGCTGTTGGTGTGTATCAAGTATGGCTGCTGGGTGTGTCCAAGTAGGCTGTTGGTGTGTCCAGTACGGCTGTGGTGTTTCCAAGTATGCGTTGGTGTGTTCAAGTACAGCTGTTGGTGTGTCCATGTATGGCTGTTGGTGTGTCAATTATGGCTTTTGGTGTATCCAAGATGGACGTTTGGGTCCAAGTATGGCTGTGGTGTGTCCAAGTACGGCTGAGTTTGTGTCCAAGTATGGCTGTTGGTGTGTCCAAGTACGGCTGTTGGTGTGTTCAAGTATGGCTGTTGGTGTGTCCAAGTATGGCTGTTGGTGTGTCCAAGTATGGCTGTTGGTGTGTCCAAGTATGGCTGTTGGTGTGGTCCAAGTATGGCTGTTGGTGTGTTCAAGTATGGCTGTGTTGGTTCCAAGTATGTTGTTTGTGTCAAAGTATGGCTGTTGTGTGCCAAGTATGGCTGTTGGTGTGTCCAAGTATGGCTGTTGGTGTGTCAAGTATGGCTGTTGTGTGTCAAGTATGGCTGTTGGGGTGTCCAAGTATGGCTGTTGGTGTGTTCAAGATGACTGTTGGTGTGTTCCAAGTATGGGGTTGGTGTGTCCAAAGATGGCTGTTGGTGTGTCCAAGTATGGCATGTTGGTGTGTTCCAAGTATGGCTGTTGGTGTGTCCAAGTATGGCTGTTGGGTGTGTCCAAGTATGGCTGTTGGTGTGTGTCCAAGTATGGTGTTGTGTCAAGTACGGCTGTTGGTGTGTCAAGTATGGCTGTTGGTGTCCAAGTAGGCTGTTGGGTGTCCAAGTACGGCCTGTTGGTGCAAGCTGTGGTTCAAGTACGGCTGTGGTGTGTCAAAGTATGGCTGTTGGGTGTTCAAGTATGACTGTTGGTGTGTCCAGTATGGCTGTTGGTGTGTCCAAGTATGGCTGTTGGTGTGTTCAAGTACGGCTGTTGGTGTGGTTCAAGTAGGCTGTTGGTGTGTTCAAGTAGCCTGTGGTGTCGTCCAAAGTATGGCTGTTGGTGTGTCCAAGTTACGGCTGTTGGTGTGTCCAAGTATGGCTGTTGATGTGTCAAGTATGGCTGTTGGTGTGTCCAAGTATGGCTGTTGGTGTGTCCAAGTACGGCTGTTGGTGTGTCCAAGTATGGCTGTTGGTAGTGTCCAAGTACTGGCTGCTGGTGTGTCCAAGTATGGCTGCTTGGTGTGTCCAAGTATGGCTGTTGGTGTGTCCAAGTATGGCTGTTGGTGTGTCCAAGTTTTGCTGTTGGTGTGTCCAAGTACGGCTTGTGGTGTGTCCAAGTATGGCTGTTGGTGTTTCCAAGTATGGCTGTTGGTGTGTCCAAGTATGGCTGTTGGTGTGTTCAAGTATGGCTGTTGGTGTGTGACCAAGTATGGCTGTTGGTGTGTCCAAGTATGGCTGGTGGTGTGTCCAAGAATGGCTGTTGGTGTGTCCAAGTATGGCTGTTGGTGTGTCCAAGTATGCTGTTGGTGTGTCCAAGTACGGCTGTGGTGTGTTCCAGATATGGCTGTTGGTCCAAGTACAGCTGCTGGTTGGTGTGTCCAACGTATGGCTGTTGGTGTGTCCAAGTATGGTTTGGTGTGTCCAAGTAGGCTGTTGGTGTGTCCAAGTATGGCTGTTGTTGTGTCCAAGTATGGCTGTTGGTGTGTCCAAGTACGGCTGTTGGTGTGTCCAAGTATGGCTGTTGGTGTGTCCAAGTATGGCTGTTGGTGTGTCAAAGTATGGCTGTTGGTGTGTCCAAGTAAGGCGTTGGTGTGTGACCAAGTACGGCTGTTGGTGTGTCCAAGTATGGCTGGTGGTGTGTCCAAGTATGGCTGTTGGTGTGTTCAAGTATGCCTGTTGGTGTGTCAAGTAATGGTGGTGTGTCCAAGTATGGCTGCTGGTGTGCCAAGTATGGCTGTTGGTGTGTTCAAGTATGGCTGTGGTGTGTCCAAGTATGGCTGGTGGTGTGTCAAGTATGGCTGGTGGTGTGTCCAAGTATGGCTGTTGGTGTGTTCAAGTATGGCTGTTGGGTGTGTCCAAGTATGGCTGTTGGTGTGTTCAAGTATGGCTGTTGGTGTGTTCAAGTATGGGTGGTGGTGTGTTCAAGTATGGCTGTTGGTGTGTCCAAGTATGGCTGTTTGTGTGTCCAAGTATGGCTGTTGGTGTGTCCAAGTATGGCTGTTTGGTGTCCAAGTATGGCTGTTGGTGTGTCCAATTATGGCTGTTGGTGTGTCCAAGTATGGCTGTTGGTGTGTCCAAGTATGGCTGTTGGTGTGTCCAAGTATGGCTGTTGGTGTGTCCAAGTATGGCTGTTGGTGTGTCCAAGTGGATGTTGGTGAGTCATGGTATGGCTGTTGTTGTGTCCAAGTATGGTTGTTTAGTGTCCAAGTATGGCTGTTGGTGTGTCCAAGTATGGCTGTTGGTGTGTCCAAGTATGGCTGTTGGTGTGTTCAAGTATGGCTGTTGGTGTGTTCAAGTATGGCTGTTGGTGTGTCCAAGTACGGCTGTTGGTGTGTTCAAGTATGGCTGTTGGTGTTTCCAAGTATGGCTGTTGGTGTGTCCAAGTATGGCTGTTGGTGTGTCCAAGCATGGCTGTTAGTGTGTCCAAATATGGCTGTTTGTGTGTTCAAGTAGGCGGGTGGTCAAGTTATGGGCTTGTTGTGTGTCCAAGTATGGCTGTTTAGTGTGTCCAAGTACGGCTGTTGGTTGTGTTCAAGTATGGCTGTGGTGGTGTGTTCAAGTATGTCTGTTGTGTGGTCCAAGTAGGGCTGGTTGGTGTGTTCAAGTATGGCTGTTGGTGTGTTCAAGTATGGTGTTTGTGGTCCAAGTACGGCTGTTGGTGTGTTAAAGTATGGCTGTTGGTGTGTCCAAGTACGGCTGTTGGTGTGTGTCAAGTATGGCTGTTTGTGTCCAGTATGGCTGTTGGTGGTCCAAGTACGCTTGTTGAGTGGTCCAAGTATGGCTGTTGGTGTGTCAAAGTATGGCTGTTGGTGGTTCAAGTATGGCTGTTGGTGTGTCCAAGTATGGCTGTTGGTGTTCCAAGTATGGCTGTTGTGGTGTCAAGTATGGCTGTTGGTGTGTCCAAGTATGGCTGTTGGTGTGTCAAAGTACGGCTGTTGGTGTGTTCAAGTATGGCTGTGGTGTGTCCAAGTATGGGTGTTGGTGTGTACCAAGTAGGCTGTGGTGGTGTCCAAGTATTGGCTGTTGGTGTGTCCAAGTATGGCTGTGGTGTGTCCAGTATGGCTGTTTGTGTGTCCAAGTATGGCTGTTGGTGTGTCCAAGTATGGCTGTTGGTGTGTCCAAGTACGGCTGTTGGGTTTGTCAAAGTATGGCTGTGGTGTGTCAAAGTAGGCTGTGGTGTGTCCAAGTATGGTGTTGGGATTTTTGCCGTTGGCAAAGTATGGCTGTTGGTGTGTCCAAGTAGGCTGTTGGTGTGTCCAAGTGGGGTTGTGTTGTCCAAGTATGGCTGTTGGTGTGTCCAAGTACGGCTGTTGGTGTGTCCAAGTATGGCTGTTGGTGTGTCCAAGTAGGGCTGTTTGGGTGTGTCCAAGTATGGCTGTTGATGTGTCCAAGTACGGCTGTTGGTGTGTCCAAGTATGCGTTGGTGTGTCCAAGTATGGATGTTGGTGTGTTCCAAGTATGGCTGTTGGTGTGTCCAATTATGGCTGTGGTGTCTGTGTTCAGTATGGGTTGGTGTGTCCAAGTATGGCTGTTTGTGTGCCCAAGTATGGCTGTGGTGTGTCCAAGTATGGCTGTGGTGTGATCCAGTATGGCTGTTGGTGTGTCCAGTACGCTGTTGGTGTGTTCAAGTATGGCTGTTGGTGTGTCCAAGTATGGCCTGTTTGGTGTTCCAAGTAGGCTGGTGGTGTGTCCAAGTATGGCTGTTTGGTGTCCAAGTATGGCTGTTGGTGTGTCCAATTATGGCTGTTGGTGTGTTCAAGTATGGCTGTTGGTGTGTCCAAGTATGGCTGTTGGTGTGTCCAAGTATGGCTGTTGGTGTGTCCAAGTAGGCTGTTGGTGTGTCAAGTATGGCTGTTGCTGTGTCCAAGTACGGCTGTTGGGTGTTCAAGTATGGTGTTGGTGTGTCCAAGTATGGCTGTTGGTGTGGTCCAAGATGGCTGTGGTGTTTGTCCAAGTATGGCTGTGGGTGTTTCAAAGTATTGGTGTTGGTGTGTGCAAGTATGGCTGTTGGTCGTGCAAGTATGGCTTTGGTGTGTCCAAGTATGGCTGTGGTGTGTCCAAGTATGGCTGTTGGTGTGTTCCAAGTATGGTGTGTGTTCCATTTGTTTGTGTGTTCCAAGTATGGCTGCTGGTGTGGCCAAGTATGGCTGTTGGTGTGTCCAGTATGGTGGTGTTTGTGTCAAGTATTGCTGTGGTGTGCCAAGTACGGCTGTTGGTGTGTCCAAGATGGCTGTTGGTGTGTCCAAGTATGGCGTTTGGTGATCCAAGTACGGCTGTTGGGTGTCAAGTATGGCTGTGGTGTGTCCAAGTTGGCTGTGGTGTGTCCAAGTATGGCTGTTGTGTGTCCAAGTACGGCTGTTGGTTGTGCCAAGTATGGCTGTTGGTGTGCTCAAGTACGGCTGTGGTTTGTGTTCCAGTATGGCTGTGGTGTGTCAAGTACGGCTGTTGTGTGTCCAAGTATGGTGTTGGTGTGTCCAAGTAGGCTGTTGGTGTGTCCAAGTATGGCTGTTGGTGGTCAAAGTATGGCTGTTGTGTGTCAAGTATGGCTGTTGGTGTGCCAAGTATGCTGTTGGTGTGTTCAAGTATGGCTGTTGTGTTGTCCAAGTATGCTGTTGGTGTGTTCCAAGTATGGCTGTTGGTTGGTGTCCAAGTATGGCTGTTGGTGTTCAAAAAGTATGGCTGTTGTGTTGTGGTCAAGTATGGCTGTTGGTGTGTCCAAGTAGGCTGTGGTGTGTCCAAGTATGGCTGTGGTGTGTCCAAGTATGGCTGTTGTTGTGTGTAAGTATGGCTGTTGTGTGTCCAAGTATGGCTGTTGGTGTTCAAGTATGGCTGTTGGTGTGTCCAAGTATGGCTGTTGTGTGTCCAGTATGGCGGGTTGGTGTGTCCAGTATGGCTGTTTGTGTGTCCAAGTATGGCTTGTTGGTGTGTGTCCGTTGGTAGTTGGTGTGTTCAGGTATGGCTGTGGTGTGTTCAAGTATGGCTGTTTGGTGAGTTCAAGTATGGCTGTTGGTGTGTCCAAGTATGGCTTTTGGTGTGTTCAAGTATGCTGTTGTGTGTCCAAGTATGGCTGTGGTGTGTCCAAGTATGGCTGTTGGTGTGTTCAAGTATCGCTGTTGGTGTGTCCAAGTATGGCTGTTGGTGTTGTCAAGTATGGCCTGTGGTGTGTTAAAGTATCCGCTGTTGGTGTGTTCGAGTATGGCTGTTGGTGTGTCCAATTATGGCTGCTGGTGTGTCCAAGTATGGCTGTTGGTGTGTGTCCAAGTATGGCTGTTGGTGTGTCCAAGTATGGCTGTGGGTGTGTTCAAGTACGGCTGTTGGTTTGTCCAAGTACGGCTGATGGTTTGTCCAAGTATGGCTGTTGGTGTGTCCAAGTATGGCTGTTGGTGTGTCCAAGTATGGCTGTTGGTGTGTCCAAGTATGGCTGTTTGGTGTCCAAGTATTGCTGTTGGTGTGTCCAAGTATGGCTGTTGGTGTGTCCAAGTATGGCTATTGGTGTTTCCAAGTATGGCTCTTTGGTGTCCAAGTATGGCTATTGGTGTGTCCAAGTATGGCTCTTTGGTGTCCAAGTATGGCTGTTGGTGTGTCCAAGTATGGCTGTTGGTGTTTCCAAGTATGGCTGTTGGTGTGTGTCCAAGTATGGTAGTTGGTGTGTTCAGGTATGGCTGTTGGTGTGTTCAAGTATGGCTGTTGGTGTGTTCAAGTATGGCTGTTGGTGTGTCCAAGTATGGCTGTTGTGTGTTCAAGTATGGCTGTTGGTGTGTCCAAGTATGGCTGTTGGTGTGTCCAAGTATGGCTGTTGGTGTGTTCAAGTATGGCTGTTGGTGTGTCCAAGTATGGCTGTTGGTGTGTCCAAGTATGGCTGTTGGTGTGTGTTAAAGTACGCCGGTTGGTGTGTTCGAGTATGGCTGTTGGTGTGTCCAAGTATGGCTGCTGGTGTGTCCAAGTATGGCTGTTGGTGTGGGTCCAAGTATGGCTGTTGGTGTGTTCAAGTACGGCTGTTGGTGTGTTCAAGTACTTCTGTTGGTTTGTCCAAGTACGGCTGTTGGTTTGTCCAAGTATGGCTGTTGGTGTGTCCAAGTATGGCTGTTGGTGTGTCCAAGTAGGGCTGTTGGTGTGTCCAAGTATGGCTGTTTGGTGTCCAACTATGGCTGTTGGTGTGTCCAAGTATGGCTGTTGGTGTGTCCAAGTATGGCTATTGGTGTTTCCAAGTATGGCTCTTTGGTGTCCAAGTATGGCTATTGGTGTGTCCAAGTATGGCTTTTTGGTGTCCAAGTATGGCTGTTGGTGTGTCCAAGTATGGCTGTTGGTGTGTCCAAGTATGGCTGTTAATGTGTCCAAGTATGGCTGTTGGTGTGTCCAAGTATGGCTGTTAGTGTGTCCAAGTATGCCTGTTGGTGTGTCCAAGTATGGCTGTTGGTGTGTCCAAGTATGGCTGTTGGTGTATCCAAGTATGGCTGTTGGTGTGTCCAAGTATGGCTGTTGGTGTGTCTAAGTATGGCTGTTATTATGTCCAAGTATGGCTGTTAGTGTGTCCAAGTATTGCTCTTTGGTGTCCAAGTATGGCTGTTGGTGTGTCCAAGTATGGCTGTTGGTGTGTCCAAGTATGGCTGTTGGTGTGTCAAGTATGGCTAATTGTGTGTCCAAGTATGGCTGGTGTGTCCAAGTACGGCTGTTGGTGTGTCCAAGTATGACTGTTAGTGTGTCCAAGTACATCTGTTGGTGTGTCCAAGTATGGCTGTTAGTGTGTCCAAGTACGGCTGTTGGTGTGTCAAAGTATAGCTGTTAGTGTGTCCAAGTATGGCTGTTGGTGTGTCCTAGTATGGCTGTTGGTGTGTCCAAGTATGGCTGTTGGTGTGTCTAAGTATGGCTGTTAGTGTGTCCAAGTATGGCTGTTAGTGTGTCCAAGTATGGCTGTTTGGTGTCCTAGTATGGCTCTTGGTGTGTCCAAGTATGGCTGTTGGTGTGTCCAAGTATGGCTGTTGGTGTGTCCATGTATGGCTGTTTGGTGTCCAAGTATGGCTGTTTGGTGTCCAAGTATGGCTGTTTGGTGTCCAAGTATGTTTGTTGGTGTGTCCAAGTATGGCTATTGGTGTGTCCAAGTATGGCTGTTGGTGTGTCCAAGTATGGCTGTTTGGTGTAAAAGTATGGCTGTTAGTGTGTCCAAGTATGGCTGTTGGTGTGTCCAAGTATGGCTATTGGTGTGTCAAAGTATGGCTGTTTGGTGTCCAAGTATTGCTGTTGGTGTTTTCAAGTATGGCTGTTAGTGTGTCCAAGTATGGCTGTTGGTGTGTTCAAGTATGGCTGTTGATGTGTCCAAGTACCGCTGTTGGTGTTTCCAAGTATGGCTGTGGGTGTGTCCAAGTGCGGCTGTTGGTGTGTCCAAGTATGGCTGTTAGTGTGTCCAAGTATGGCTGTTGGTGTGTCCAAGTATGACTGTTGGTGTGTCCAAGTATGGCATTTAGTGTGTCCAAGTATGGCTGTTAGTGTGTCCAAGTATGGCTGTTTTGTTTCCAAGTAAGGCTTTTGGTGTCTCCAAGTATGGCTGTTGGTGTGTCCAAGTATGGCTGTTGGTGTGTCCAAGTATGGCTGTTTGGTGTCCAAGTATGGCTGTTGGTGTCCAAGAATGGCTGTTTGGTGTCCAAGTATGGCTGATGATGTGTCCAAGTATGGCTATTGTTGTGTTCAAGTATGGCTGTTGGTGTGTCCACGTATGGCTTTTTGGTGTCCAAGTATGGCTGTTAGTGTGTCCAAGTATGGCTGTTTGGTGTCCAAGTACGGCTGTTGGTGTGTCCAAGTATGGCTGTTGGTGTGTCTAAGTATGGCTGTTGGTGTGTCCAAGTATGGCTGTTTGGTGTCATGTATGGCTGTTGGTGTCCAAGTATGGCTGTTTGGTGTCCAAGTATGGCTGTTGGTGTGTCCAAGTATGGCTATTGGTGTGTCCAAGTATGGCTGTTGGTTTGTCCAAGTATGGCTGTTTGGTGTCCAAGTATGGCTGTTAGTGTGTCCAAGTATTGCTGTTTGGTGTCCAGGTATGGCTGTTGGTGTGTCCAAGTATGGCTGTTGGTGTGTCCAAGTATCGCTGTTGGTGTGTCCAAGTATGGCTGTTGGTGTGTCCAAGTATGGCTGTTGGTGTGTCCAAGTATGGCTGTTTGGTGTCCAAGTATGGCTGTTGGTGTGTCCAAGTATGGCTGTTGTGTGTCCAAGTATGGCTGTTTGGTGTCCAAGTATGGCTGTTGGTGTGTCGAAGTATGGCTATTGGTGTGTCCATGTATGGCTGTTGGTGTGTCCAAGTATGGCTATTGGTGTGTCCAAGTATGGCTGTTGGTGTGTCCAAGTATGGCTGTTTGGTATCCAAGTATGGCTGTTAGTGTGTCAAAGTATGGCTGTTTGGTGTCCAAGTATGGCTGTTGGTGTGTCCAGGTATGGCTGTTAGTGTGTCCAAGTATGGCTGTTGGTGTGTCCAAGTATGGCTATTGGTGTGTCTAAGTATGGCTGTTGGTGTTTTCAAGTATGGCTGTTTGGTGTCCATGTATTGCTGTTGGTGTGTCCAAGTATGGCTGTTGGTGTCCAAGTATGGCTGTTTGGTGTCCAAGTATGGCTGTTGGTGTGTCCAAGTATGGCTGTTGGTGTGTCCAATTATGGCTGTTTGGTGTCCAAGTACGGCTGTTGATGCAATCAAGTATGGCTGTTGATGCGTCCAAGTACGGCTGTTGATGCAATCAAGTATGGCTTTTGGTGTGTCCAAGTATGGCTGTTGGTGTGTCCAAGTATGGCTATTGGTGTGTCCAAATACAGCTGTTTGTGCGCCCTAGTACGACTGTTTGTGCGTCCAAGTACAGCTACTAATTATCGACTGTTGCACACAGAAATACCAGTCAATGATTACATGCGGCTGTGAGTGCTTTAAACATGAATCCTGTTGAGAACTACAAGGAAGAATCAAGCTAGAGCTTGAAGCTGAGGTGGAAGACAAAACAGAAAGTAACAGTTTCAAGAAACCACGGTTTTATTTTAAGGATGGTCACCTTCAAGTAGATCAGTGGTTGTCAACCGGTGGGGAATTCCCCCCCCCCCCTAGGGGGAATTTGGGGGTTTCCAGGGGGGGGGGGGTGAAGATTATTTCAAGATCGCATTAATACAAGAACCGATTACTTGATATTGGTTTTCCCTTCATACTGCACGGTTCAGTACGTCTCATCTCTTCTAAAATTCATTTTATAAAGTAAGTAGACCCACAAATCACGTTTTATGTGGACGTCTAGACTTGTTTTGGTATGTGCTTCCATTATTACGTATACATTATAGGGGCAGGAGGAAGGAGATATTTAGGTAGGAAATTCGAAAGGGGGGGGGGGGGAATGACGTTCTGAAAATATGGTTAAGGGGGGCACGGGACAAATTTTTAGGTAGGAAATATGAAAGGGGGCAGGGAATGACTTTGTGAAAATATTGGTGAAAGGGGGGGGGGGGGGGGGCACGGGCCAAAAAAGGTTGAGAACCACTGAAGTAGATGATAATGACACAAACATCGCCTTTTACATCTTGAGAACATTCACAGAAAGAATGATTAAAATAAACAAATGTCCACAGTTGCGCTTTATTGACTAAACGAAGACATTTGATAAATGTGAAAAACGAAGAAATTATTAGAATGGTCGAAATTTTAAACACTGATGGCAAAGATCTGAGAATAAAAAAGAACATATACCGGCAACAAAGAACAGCCATAAGAATGCAAGGAACATTTTAGCACATTAAACGAGGTATTAGACAGTGTCGCTTACTATTATGCGATCCATTCAATGTGTACAAGGAAGTAGTCATCGGTTTGTGAGCTATAATGTAAACAGCCTGTGTTATGCTAATGACATGGTTTTGTTTGCTGAAAGTCAAACACAGTTACGGAAAATGGTGTACATAACCTGCAACGGAAATTGAAACCAACAACTTTGTCTGAATAACAGAAACACAGAAGTAAAGAAAACATATACGAGGGCGAGTTAATGAGTAAGCCACACAGTTCTTGGGATTGCAGGTAAATATAGTTGGTGTTTCCTACAGGTGTCATTAGGTGACAGCAACATCGAACTATATATTCCCGGTCGTCAGGTGGCGCTAGGTGTCTCATGCGCATGCGCAGCGCGTAAAAATGGCGAATGTTCTTACGGAGTGTACAATCAAAGAGCACCGTGCTGTTGTGCGTTTGTTGTGAACAAAAGGACTGTCTGCAAAGGACATTCATAAGGAAATGCTTTCTGTTTATGCTGACAAATGTTTGTCTCGTAAAGCGGTGCATAGTTGGTGTAGCGAAACGCCAGTGGCCCATGTCCTTATGTATTCTGTTATTCTTGGTAAACAGGGGGAAACGGCTTTCGGAAGCTCTCAGTTCTTTATTCGCTCAATTCTCCATGAAAGATGGTTCTTTGGGTTATCTTCATACCACAATCTTTACATGGAGCGAGTATATATTTGTCTTTCCTTTCGGGTAGTCCCGAAGGAGCGCCTTGCGTCAAATGTGCACTGGTGCAGCGGCTGGTCAATTGATGGCCGGGCCAACACCTACCGTTTGAAAGTTGCAGCCTGTCCAGTGACTTAAAGATTACGACAGAGATGCAACCTACTACTGAAGTGATGTAAAGGGTCCTCTTGTGTTGGATGTGACCAAATCGGACAGTATCCACACAGCTTCTGTGCTAGAGCCAAATACGTCTGATGAAGCCAGGTCAATGTATGAGCCATATCACACATGGTGTGCCTAACTCTGAGAGAGAGGCAAGGGCATATCTTGAGGAAATGACATAGGCCCGAGAACAGTTCAATGCTGGTTGAGACTACGCATGATTATCTTGCAAACTAATAAACAATGACAATTTGCAGTAATGGGGCATCTCGGGTCCTTTCATTGACATAGGCCGAGAGCATTCAACTTCAAAGTTGTGTCTACGCATGATTATCAGGCCTACCCATTTTGTTCCGGACATGAATAGACACCTATATAGGTTAAGTCCATGAACAATTCCTCAACAACCAGTGGATTTGATTCTACAGAAGCCTGTGGAACTTACACCCAAGTACCGGGGAGGAAGGAGCTTCCAGCACACAGGGTGAGACGTATATGGACAGATCGGACAGTATTTGAAGCTGGGTCTGTGACTATGGCTACTTGAGGCTATGTGCCTGAACTTATCTGTGTGGTGTCTGTTTAGAACTTTCTGTGTTACCTACCCTTGGTGTTTTCTGTGCTGTCCTGTATTGATTTAATAAATCAAGTTTTAGCTTATTCCAACGAGCACTGTGTTATATATATGGATCAGCCAGAGGAACACGACAGGAAATAGGTCCCTAGGTCGAAAGAAAGAGTGACAGTGAGTCCGGGGAAAACGGAGGAGGGTTGGCAGGTAAAGACCTATCCCAGCCAGGGCTATAAAGAGAACAATTTTGAAATATTGTGACAGGGCTATTTGGAACCCTCCACGTAGCTTGTTACAATTTCTGGGGGCTCGTCCGGGATATTTGAAATCCTGGTGGAGTTCTGGCTGATTTAGTGATAGGGGACAGATATTCTTGTCTACTATCAATAGGTTCTGCCTACCTGTGCCTGGCTATTGTCTATACTCTTCCTGACACAGACTGACCGACATACGACGTGTTGTGGCCGTGTAATATATATATTTTGGTTATGTGAGATAATCATTTTCTATACAATTTCTTGGGCACTTTCCCTCTGAGTTTAGGATGGCATCAACAGGGTTTAATGTCGCTGACGTACAGGCTACAGGGCGTGAGATGGGCTATGATGGAGCGGAGTTACAGAAATATGTGCAGGAAGTGGAAAGAGACTTCAGACAGGCTGTGCGCGAAGCCAAGAAAATTGAGGCGGAGGCTAGGAAGATGGAGGCTGAGCAGGCAGTCAGAGACCATGAGTTTCGTATGAGGGAGTTGGAGCTGAAAGCTCAAACTGCCAAGGAAAGCGAGGGTGCAGTTGGAGGCGCAGTTTCTACCGGACTCAACAACTTCTAGTGGCGGTCCATATCAGGCAATGAAGTTCCCATTGCTCCCGTTCGATGAACACAAAGAGAAGATCGACCAGTATCTTCAAAAATTCCAGTCGATGGCTTTGGCTATGGGGCTGGAACGTGGGAAATGGAACTTGAAAATCTCGCAGGGCCTGAGGGGGACCGCGTACGAGGTCTACTCAAGGTTGCCACCTGGTATGGAGAATGACTACGAGGCTCTGGAAAAAGAATTATTGAAAGGTTCCAGATGACAGCCCATACATACCGTCAGCAGTTCAGAAAGTCCAAGAGAGAGCCAGGAGAGATGTTCGCAGCCTACAGTGTCAGACTGAAGTCTTACCTTTTGAAGTGGATGTCATTAGCTGGATTTGCTAACGACTATGAAAGTTTGGAAGAATTAGTGGTCGTGGACCAAATGAAGAGGATGTATGCCTAGGCCATTGCAAACCTTCTTGCTTGAAAATGGGGCAGAAAAGTTAGACTTGGTAAATACATTAGCGGAAAGGTATGTGCTAGCTCATGGAGATAATGGGAACTGTCACAACCCAATCCCCGACCACCAGACACCTGGTCTGGAAAGAAGAAGAACCCTAAAACAGCTCACACCAAGAAGGAGGATCCTTTCGAGAAAGTTCCTATTAAGAAACCCTCGGGTAAGAGTCCACCTGGATCTCCTAAAAGAAAGTGGAGTGAAAAGTGGTGCGCCTATTGCAAATCTCCACACACAATACGGTTGATTGCCGGCGTAAACAGAAAGACTCTCACTATGCTGCTTGTCTTGTAGAAACCGGGGAAGGGTCTCACAAGGAAGTAGAAGGGAGGGATCTTGGGAACAATGATTCAGAAAAACCACCAGTAGTAGAAACGGTACTTGTGAACGGACAACCAGTTGAGTGTCTCTATGACACCGGTCTGCAGTTTGAGGCTGTAATTTCCTCACACTTAGTGAGCCTGGAGCAGCTAACCGGGGAATCTATTGAGATTCAAACGGCGACAAAGAGTGCGGTAGCGATGTCTCTTCCAATTGCGAAGGTAGACATCAAATCTAAATATGTTACCGGCACTATACAGGCAGCCGTTCTGCTAGATCCTATCTTCCCAATGATCTTGGGTTGTCGCTACGTCTTTCTAGGGATTCCAACCGAACCCATGTACGTAGGGGTGATACAAACCAGATCTCAATCGGAGGATGAGCAGACGCCGGCCTTGATCGTGAATCCCTTGCCTGGGGAGTTACGAGCTGCTCAAAGCCAGGATGCTACTTGGCAACCTTGCTTCAACCAGTTGCCCAAAAGTTCTGACCCACCAAGACAGGGTCAGTATTATATGAAGAATCGGTTACTGTACCGGAGAGCCGGAGTGGAGGATCGCCAGCATGGACAGCTGGTAGTTCCTAAGGCTTATCGGGAACAGCTTCTTCATATGGGACACACCATTTCTTTCAGTGGACATATGGGTGTCGGGGCAACTCTCCAGCGCATTTCCTGCCATTACTACTGGCCAGGGATGACTGGAGACGTGCGTAGGTACGTCAAGTCGTGCCCAGAGTGCCAGCGTGTAGCACCAAAACACTGGACAGCTCCGGTAGTTCTGGGAGACATGCCCATTATGAACTCTCCTTTCGAGAGAGTTGCCATCGATCTTGTTGGTCCTCTTCCTCGGACTAGGAAGAGGAATAAGTACATTCTCACGATGGTGGATTGCTGTTCCATGTGGGGCGAGGCGATACCGTTGGCCACAATCGACTCTAAGCGAGTGGCTGATGCACTGATGGAGACCTTTACTAGGTTGGGATTTCCCAACCAGATCCTAACGGACAATGGGTCTCAGTTCTGTGGTAAGCTGATGGAAGAAGTCTTTCGTATCTTCAGACTAACCACATTCACACAAGCCCGTACCACCCTCAGTCTAATGGGCAAGTAGAGAGGTTTAATGGTACCTTGATGACCATGCTTCGGAAGCTGGCTCAAGAGAAACCAGACAGATGGGATGAGTATATCTCGGCCGCCTTGTTCGCCTATCGGGAGGTTCCCCATGGGTCGACCGGGTTGCCACCAGCCACTCTACTATTCGGGAGGCCAATCAAGGGTCCCTTAGAAGCCTTATTGAGATGTTGGACAGAGGAAGAAACTTCCGAAGAAGTTGTATCCTCATATAAATACGTCGAAGAGTTAAAGAAGAAACTCCAGACGGGTTGGGCTTTGGCAGCTCAGAATCTGAGGGCGGCCAGAAAGAGACACGCGGCCTACTACAATAGAAGGACGAAAGATAGGTCTCTTAAGGTGGGGGATCGGGTTCTGTTGTTACTTCCAGTAGGTTCCAATAAACTCGAGATTGGTTGGCAGGGACCTTTCCCGGTGGAAAGGGTTGTGTCCCGTACCAATTATGCTATCCGGATCAGGGGGAAATCTAAAATCTTCCACATTAACCTCCTCAAAAAATATGAGGAACGATCCGATGGTACTTCTCTCCCACTCATGACGATGGCGGTCGCGATGGAAACTGAATCGGGTGAAGACGTGGATAGGGAGTATCCTTTACAACCTGGGGAAACCTATAAGGATGTACATATAAATCCTGATCTGTCGACTGAAGAAACAGAACTGGTCATCCGTTTGTTGGAGTCCCATCAACAGATTCTTACCGATCGTCCAGGGCGGACAGGGTTGGTCGAGTTTGATATGACTCTGACTACCCAAGACCCCATTCGCCAAAAAATTTATCCAGTGCCCTTTTCGAAAGAGAAGGCCCTGGAAGCAGAAATCCAGAAGCTTCTGGATGATGACTATCATAACTCCTTCGACTTCTCCTTATAATGCCGGGGTTGTCTTGTTGAGGAAGCCAAGCGGAGAACACCGCTTGTGTATTGATTACAGGCATTTAAACCAGTTGTACGACATTCCAAGTTGAGCAGTTACCAAACACAAATCAACTATTTGCCAGATTAAATAGGGCAAAGTACTTCTCAAAAATCGATTTAAGTCGGGGATATTATCAGATCCCTGTGAAGCCTGAGGTTTCGGCCCATGCTCGCTTTCAGTACTCCGAGCGGCCATTACGAATTTAAGGTGATGCCTTTTGGGCTGAGCAATGCGCCCAGTGTGTTCATTTCGCATGATGAGAATGTTATTAGACCTTTAAAGGATCCCTCTGTGGTCTCGTTTATGGATGATATTCTCATCGCGTCTGACAATCTGAGTGATCACCTGAGGTCCTTGGGACAGATCTTCAAAAGGTTAAAAGAGGAAGGGTTAACCGCCCGTCCAGCCAAATGCATGATTGGCTATCAATCCTTGGAATTTCTGGGACACACTATTACCCCAGGGGGACTGGTACCGGAAGAAAAGAATATGAAAAGGTCCGTCTCGCACCCCGTCCTAGATCCAAAAAAGATGTTAGGTCTTTCTTGTCTCTGTGTGGGTTTTACCAGAAATTTATTCCAAAGCTCAACGAAATTGCGGCGCCGTTAACCGAGACTCTGAAGAAAGGATCGCCAGATCTTATAATCTGGACCCCGAGCTGTGAAAAGGCTTATGGGAGGCTGAAACAGGCGTTGGTGGATAGGCCCAGTCCTGCAACTCCAGATTGGAGAAAACGTTTGTTCTGAGAACCGACGCGAGTAACATAGGGATTGGGGCAACTCTGTTGCAGGAAGGGCGAGATAATCCTTCGGTGCTGTGTCCGGTGGCATATGCCAGTCGAAAACTGTTACCCGCCGAACGGAATTACTCCACCGTCGAACGGGAATGTCTAGCTCTAGTGTGGGCAGTACAGAAATTTCAACCTTATCTGTATGGAGTACCGTTCAAAGTGCAATCTGACCATCAACCTCTGACCTTCTTGGCAACTTCTAAGAAACTGAACGCGAGTTAATGAGATGGTCATTGCTCCTACAACCGGTATCAGTTCACGGTCGAATACATCCCCGGAAGGGAGAATGTGGGAGCAGATTTCCTATCACGGCATCCTATGATTGAATGTGAGGGTGGGGTCATTCGAACAGAACCACTGACAGTAGAAAGTTCGTAGGGTTCGACTTTCTTAAGAGGGGGCCTATGAAGCGAAACGCCAGTGGCCCATGTCCTTATGTATTCTGTTATTCTTGGTAAACAGGGGGAAACGGCTTTCGGAAGCTCTCAGTTCTTTATTCGCTCAATTCTCCATGAAAGATGGTTCTTTGGGTTATCTTCATACCACAATCTTTACATGGAGCGAGTATATATTTGTCTTTCCTTTCGGGTAGTCCCGAAGGAGCGCCTTGCGTCAAATGTGCACTGGTGCAGCGGCTGGTCAATTGATGGCCGGGCCAACACCTACCGTTTGAAAGTTGCAGCCTGTCCAGTGAGTTAAAGATTACGACAGAGATGCAACCTACTACTGAAGTGATGTAAAGGGTCCTCTTGTGTTGGATGTGACCAAATCGGACAGTATCCACACAGCTTCTGTGCTAGAGCCAAATACGTCTGATGAAGCCAGGTCAATGTATGAGCCATATCACACATGGTGTGCCTAACTCTGAGAGAGAGGCAAGGGCATATCTTGAGGAAATGACATAGGCCCGGAGAACAGTTCAATGCTGGTTGAGACTACGCATGATTATCTTGCAAACTAATAAACAATGACAATTTGCAGTAATGGGGCATCTCGGGTCCTTTCATTGACATAGGCCCGAGAGCATTCAACTTCAAAGTTGTGTCTACGCATGATTATCAGGCCTACCCATTTTGTTCCGGACATGAATAGACACCTATATAGGTTAAGTCCATGAACAATTCCTCAACAACCAGTGGATTTGATTCTACAGAAGCCTGTGGAACTTACACCCAAGTACCGGGGAGGAAGGAGCTTCCAGCACACAGGGTGAGACGTATATGGACAGATCGGACAGTATTTGAAGCTGGGTCTGTGACTATGGCTACTTGAGGCTATGTGCCTGAACTTATCTGTGTGGTGTCTGTTTAGAACTTTCTGTGTTACCTACCTTGGTGTTTTTCTGTGCTGTCCTGTATTGATTTAATAAATCAAGTTTTAGCTTATTCCAACGAGCACTGTGTTATATATATGGATCAGCCAGAGGAACACGACAGGAAATAGGTCCCTAGGTCGAAAGAAAGAGTGACAGTGAGTCCGGGGAAAACGGAGGAGGGTTGGCAGGTAAAGACCTATCCCAGCCAGGGCTATAAAGAGAACAATTTTGAAATATTGTGACAGGGCTATTTGGGACCCTCCACGTAGCTTGTTACAGTTGGGTAGAAAAAGTGTCTCAAGGACGTTCTAAAATTGTTGATGAAATCCGATCTGGTCGTCCTGTTGAGATTGCAATAGAAGCATCCGCGCAACGGCATCAGCATAGAAGGTTATGCTGACAGTGTTCTAGGATTGTCAAGGAGTGCTTTTAACCAATTTCAAGAAGAAAGGTGAGAATGTAAATTCTGAATCGCACTGTGAAGTTCTATCTATGCTTCATGATGCAATTCGAAGAAAACGTCCAGGACTGCTGACTAGAGGAGTGTTGCTTCTTCATGACAATGCCAGACCACATACGGCTCGATTAACTCAGTAGAAAATTAACCAACTAAGGTAGGAAGTTCTGGAACATCTACCTTACAGCCCCGAATTAGCCCCTAGCGATTTCCACCTTTTTGGTCCACTGAAAACCCACCTTGGCGGGAGAATGACGCCGAAGTTGAATGTGAAGTGAAAAACGTGGCTTAGAAAACAAAGCCCGCAGTTCTATGCAGCCGGTTTGGAAGGACTGATAAAACGATGGGATAAGTGCATCAATGTTGGTGGAAATTATGTTGAGAAATAAAGGGACAATGTATGTATAAAAATAAACTAGTTTCAAGTTGTTATCATATTTAGTTATTTTTCTACAGCCATTCGTGACTTACTTATTGACTTTCCCTCGTATATTTGCCAAATTGCATCATGTGCCGTGCCGTTAAGCGAAGGCAGTGATGTTTCGCCATCTCAGACGACCACCAGAGTCGTGGATCAAATCTGTGTTTTCGTCTCGTCCATACCACGTGGCTAAGCCATTCATATATTTACTTCTCTGCCTTCCCCTTGTTCGCTTCCCAGTTGTCATCAAGTTCTCCAATTTATTTCTTCTCATAACGTGAGCAATCAATGTTGACTGTCTACGTCTAATTTCTCTAATCAGTATATGATTTTCATTTCTTTCTTGTAGATCTTGGTCATTGGTTTCTCTAACTGTCCATGGTATTCTTTGCATTTTCATCAGAAACCACATTTCCACGGCCATCAGATGTTTTTCAGCTTGTCTGTTGATTGTCTGTGCTTCACATCCATAGAAAAGTACAGGTTCTATGTAGCACCTCAACACTCTATTTCATCGCCCGTGTGTTGCCGGGGCCCATACGGGTAGAGCAAGTGAATGATTGATTATTGATTGATTGATTTTAGAACCGACAGCACAGCATTCGGGGCATTCCCACAAGCGCTCCGTCCCCATCCTCAGCAGCCAGCGAAGAGTTCCAACACCAATAGTGCCAGTAGCAGTCTGATTATATGTCCGTCTCACCTTTCCTCTAAGCGTCGAGCGTCGGCCTGAACCCCTCGTCACTCCTCGCTGCCTCATTCTTGCCAGACCATGGTAATCCTTTTGCTCCTCCGAGGTGTAAAAAAACAAATGAAGATCGTAAACTGATTAGAGTCATTAGACGTAGACAGTCAAAATTTTTTGGGCATTTTATGAGAAGAAATGACTTGGAGAACTTGGTGACAACTGGCAAGATCGAAGAGACCAAGGGGAAGACCGAGAAGTAAATACCTGGATGGCTTTGCCACGTGGAATGGAGCTGATCCACGATTCTGGTGATCGAGTGAGATAGCAGAACATGACCGCCCACTCTTATAGGCATGCCACGTGATGGATGGGTGGAGCAGTTCTACTGATATTCGTGAAGAAAAGTGGTGTATTTACCATTATTCAATAAATTTTATTGGATTATCATCAGTGATTTAGATGTAGTGCCTTGGTAAGTGGAAATTTCACGTAATTGACACTCCTGTCTTCATTTCTTTTTTCAAACAACATCTGCTAATAGTATCATTACATTTCTAACCCATAGTAATAGTAGCAATGCCAGCGTGTTCATTGTGCAATCGTCTTAAATTTGGTATTTAATGCAATATATCTTCTACCATTTTAACAATTTTTAGAGCATTATTGTGAGACAACCCCTACTTCCCATTTTCTGCCATCAATTTCTGCTTGGGCCAAACCCACTGTTTGTTTGGCACTGAATCAGTTAATTGAATCTTTATATCAAGAACAACAAGCAGATGTCGGGGCAGCGGTAAAACATCAAACTATTTTGAGGTGCAAACGGGAGTAACGTGCGTGTCTGTGTGTTCGGGCGTCATGCGAGCGCGTGAGTATTTGTGTGTGTGTGTGTTTGTGTGTGTGTGTGTGTGTGCGTGTGCGTGCGTGCGTGCGTGTGCGTGCGTGTGCGTACGTGTGTGCGTGCCAAGACTTCGTTTCATTGTTCACTGTTTCCATGTATGTAATTGAATGTGCAGTCAACCTAATGCTTTATTTTATGTTATCTTAATTGCAGCAAGACTTTCTGATGATTTGCCGAAACATGGACAGCAAGACACTCCAAGAATGAAGGTTCACCGGACTTTCACTGCCTGATGCGAGTTTGCTACGGCTCATGCTGAGATTCAACTTTTACGTACTAACAAGGGAGATAAACTAATAAAAATTCATTTCTATTTAAAGCAGGTTGTTTCCCTTTTGCCTATAAACACGATAACAATTGACATAAGTAAATGAATTCACGGGTATGTAGTGGCAGCCTCTGATATCTATTTTATGTCACTCTATCACGTGGATATAGAGATTATGGCTAAGCTATTAAATTATTGCACAATATAACTGTATTGACAGGCACAATGCAAGTTATTCAAGCCACTTCAGACAAAACTATTATATTATGATACAACACCTAGAATCTCGGCCAGAAATAGCACGAAGACACCAGACATCAAGTTCCATATGACTACTGACCCCTCAATGTCAGCAAGGAATAGACATGACCTCACCAGAAATCAAACCGTTATGACAAAGGACAGATGAATCTGCAACAAGGAAATAGGCATGAACACACCAGACATCAAGTCAGATATGACAACTGACATGTCAGAATATCGGCTTAACAAATAAAACACATGACCACACCAGAACATTCTGACCAATAAACAGATGTCAAATCGAAACGAGAAAAAGAAGTGTTGAGGGGATACATAGAATCTGTACTTTTGTATTCAGCAAGGAATAGACATGACCTCACCAGAAATCAAACCGTTATGACAAATGACAGCTGAATCTGAACAAGGAATAGGCATGAACACACCAGACATCAAGTCAGATATGACAACTGACTGTCAGAATATCGGCTTTAACAAACAAAACACATGACCACACCAGAACATTCTGACCAATAAACAGATGTCAAATCAAACGAGAAAAAGAATGTTGAGGGGATACATAGAATCTGTACTTTTGTATGGATGTGAAACTGAAAAATATATGATGGCTGCAGAAATGTGGTTTCTCAGGAAAATGCAAAGAATACCATGGACAGACAGATAAACCAATGACCAAGTACTACAGGAGACAAATGAAAATCGTAAATTGATTAGAGAAATTAGACGTAGACAGTCAAAAGTTTTTGGACATGTTATGAGAAGAAATGGATTGGAGAACTTAGTGACACCTGGCAAGATCGAAGGGAACAGACCAAGAGGAAGACCGAGAGGAAAATACTTGGATGGCTTGGCCACATGGCATGGACGGGACAGGAACACTGAGCTGATCCACGACTCTGGTGATCGAGTGAAACGACGAGCCATGACCGCCCACGCTTTCCGGTATGGCACACAGTTGATTGATTGAGCTTATCAAGTCGCGCATAGTTTCTTTCGTGGACTGCTTATTTGAAGTAGGTATAGGCTATCATGATATGTAACGAAACTGACGTTAATTATACGAGTATTTACCAGGGAAGGTTAACCCGGTCAACAAACACCCGTAGAAGTGGGATGGGTCGGCCTAAGGGCGCAAGTAAACTTGGCACAACGCAATTACATCTGGAAAAAAAACACTCCGGATGAACGGTGAAGAAGAAGAAGAAGAAGAAGAAGAAGAAGAAGAAGAAGAAGAAGGAGGAGGAGGAGGAGGAGGAGGAGGAGGACGACGACGACGACGACGACGACAACGACGACGACGAGGAAGAGGAGGAGGAGGAGGAGGAATGAGTATTTAGTGTCCAGCTGGTAAGGCTTTCCTTGTATACAGTTTTCTTTATTCCTGTTTTACAGTTATCTATCATTTATCCCACACAGGGTTAATGTGTATATCCAATTTATGTCTTGTATGGTCATCATGCATTTCTTTGCCCCTTCCCTATGCTTAGATGAGAAATCTGTTATTACCCGCAGCGTTTGGTGTCTACCTGCCTACAATATTCTAAATCCCCTCTGACAACTCCACCAAATGTCCACCCACGTCCACCACCTGTCTGCTTCCACCAAATGTCCACCCTCGAACACCACCTGTCTGGTTCCACCCACATTGACCATGTGTCTAATTCCACTGAGGATCACCGACAACTCTGTACAGTTGTGCTGGCACCAGATATGGCATCATTATCATCAACATCGAGTTCTCTACCAGCTGGCGTAGGCGTTCATGTCTCTCCAGAGATCTCGGTCTTTGGTGTTCTTTTTACAATCTCCCAATGATGACATACACACAGGAAACACTTCTAGGAGACACATAACTTTAAAAGTGTCGGTGTAAATTGATAAACATAATAATCCTAATGGTTTGGAATGTATGTTGTCAATAGGTGTTGTATTGTACATTTTGCGCGAACTGCTCTCTATTTGCATGTTATTTTGTATTTGTTGCAGATGCCTTGTCTGCTTGTAAGTGGTTCCTGAAAAGAATGTTGCGGATTCCTTGGACTGCCAGAGTAATTAACAACGACTAAATGAAAGAGACTAGTGAACCTAGAATAGTATATACAACTATAAGAAAGAGACAAACAGCTTTCTTTAGTCATGTCATGAGACGAGAGGCATTGGAGAACATCGAGACAACTGGAAAGATTGAGGGGAAGAGAGGCAGAGGCAGACCAAAAGAAATGATGCTGGATGGACTGAGACGGTGGCATGGAGGAATATAATCAGTCGAATTGAACCAGAATACCAAATGCCCAAGATCTGTGGAGAGACATGAACGCCTACGCCAGCTCGCATGGCACTTGATGTAGGAAACGACTTGTCTTGCAGTGAAGTGGCAGTTACTTGTCTTGTCTTGCAGTGAGGTGGGTATGACTTGTCTTGCACTCATGTGGGCAATTACTTGTCTTGCAGGGAGCTGGCAAATTACATGTCTTGCACAAATGTGAGCAATTATTTGCCTTTCAGTGAGGTGGGCAATTACTTGTCTTGCACTAAAGTGGGGAATTACTTGTCTTTCAATAAGGTGGGTAATGACACGTATTGTGCTGATGTAGGTCATGACTCGTCATTGTAAATGTTTGCCTCCTCCAGAGTCCCCATGGCGAAGTGGTTTACGCTGCCTGACTTGTGTTCTGAAGGTCGTGGGTTCGATTCCGGACTACAACATTCTGTTAAAGAGTGCAGTTTTATCGGATACTCTGGGGGTCGTCGCTGGAGCTAAGGAGTTTATTCTTTGTACGACGCTTTCGGTAGGTCGCCCTGCGGTTAAAACCGAGCCATATGGGATAAAACCCGGTGCAATGAAGTCGATCCTCTAGCCTGTTTAATTTGTTTAACCCTTGCTGTTATCACTTCCCCCAGTCCTTGGGTCACGATCGCTGACTACACACTAACTTACACACAATCTATCAATAAGAACAATCGTGCAATGTTTCTGAGGTCAAATCTGAATCTGTTTCATACATTTTATTCAGTAAATTCACAACAGAAAGAAATGTAAAACAAATAAATTAATGCTAGAGAAATACCATAAACAATCCATGTTAACAACAATACTTCATGGGAATCAGTAATCGTGGAACATGTTCCCCTGCTGCAACAATATCCCATGAGAATCAGTATTTGTGGAATATGTTTCACCTAGTGAAACAATACTCCACAGGAATCAGTCATTGTGGAATATGATCCTCTGCTGCAAAAATATCCCATGGGAATCAGTATTTGTGAAACATGTTTCCTCTGGTGAAACAATGCTCCATGCCAATCAGTATTTGTGGAGCATGTTTCCCCAGGTGAAACAATACTCCATGGGAATCAGTATTTGTGGAACATATTTCCCCTGGTGAAACAATGCTCCATGGGAATCAGTATTTGTGGAGCATGTTTCCTCTGGTGAAACAATACTCCATAGGAATCAGTAATTGTGGAGCATGTTTCCTCTGGTGAAACAATGCTCCATGGGAATCAGTATTTGTGGAGCATGTTTCCCCTGGTGAAACAATACTATATGGGAATCAGTAATCGTGCAGCATGTTCCCCTGCTGCAAAAATATCCCATGGGGATCAGTATTTGCGGAACATGTTTCCTCTTGTGAAACAATACTCCATGAGGTGTTCCCTTGCTGCCTAAATGCCCCATGGGAATCAGTAGTCGTGGTTAATGTTCCCCTGCTGCAACAAGTCGTGAACAAACCGCGGACAGTGGTAGCCAAATAACGTATAGTCCGGTGAGTAAACTTTAAACACATTGTTCAGTTCATGTGGGTAAATGTCACGGTACACATTACTTAACTCACTCTGTGATAACACTGTTCTGTCTGCCACGTACGGCGGGTTGATCGGTTTGGTTATGTGAAGTCTGTCCAGGACTATCTTGATGTCGTGCTCAACATCTTCGAACGTGCCCACGAAGTCGTAGTCGACCAGGCACGGGTGACACTGCTTGTAATACTGCTCCCAGTGCTCGTTCAGTGCCTGAGTGCCAGCATGTTCGTTGTCGATGATAAATTTGACAAATTCTCCAAACCGAACGTTGGTCCCTTCTTTAATCTCGGTGTTTGTGGCGTTTCTTCGGTACTTCTTTATAATGTGCGAGCCGAAAGCTCGATGGAAGTACTTGGACCCCTTACTTAATAGCTTGGTTCTGTAGGCTATAACAAGTCTCTCCAAGGGATCCCTAACGAAGATAACCTTATAATACGATTTGAGCATTTCGCCTCTCTCCTTATCGCCATAGTCGCTGAGTCGCTTGGAGTTCTTGGCATATTTGCCATAAACATCGCCGCCGGAGATGGCGCCAGTACTTGTAGCATTGACCACTCCGCTGAGTATCAGAATAATCTTGCGCCATTCATTAATGGCCACCCCAGGAATCTGACAAAACAGCAGTTTGTGCGTCTCTTCCACCAGGATGGAGCTGAGTTTGGTCCTGGGGATTTGCTGATATGATGGCTTATGTGGGTGCTGTTGTTTGCACCAGTGTCTCAGGTTGGATACTCGCGAGTCAATAGGTGATAGAGCTGGTAAGGGGACTGAACTGTCCGCTCGTAGATGACCAGGTCTTTGATTGTGATAAACCGATTGAAAGCGCGGTTCAGCTGGTGTTACAAATGGCATGAGAGGGAACTGCAATAAACAAATAAATAAATAAATAAATAAAAGTAAGGCACGTACGCAAGAAAACACATATTTTTTTACATTCCTTGAGAGTATGTTGAGTTGAATTGAGTTGAATTGAGCTAAGAACGGACAACACTGCCCTCATGACATTCCCGTCTTCTCGTTCAACAGCCAGCGAAGAGTTATACTACTAATCATTTCCACCGCTATCTGATTAAAGTTCTCCTGGTCTTCACTCTCAATTTTGAGATTCTTCCCGAACCTCTCCCGATACCCCACCATAACATTCTTTCCACATACGGATTCTCAATCTGTTCATCGCCTTCACCACCTGGTCCCAAAGGCGCACAACCACCTCTCCTTTGTCCATAGATAATCTACCACCAAGAAGTGCATTCTCTTCCAGCCTATCAGCCTGTTCACTCCCCCGCACTCCCGCATGGCCAGATATAAAAAAAAAATTACATACAGTTCTCACAATCTGTGACCTCTGAAACGAGGATAGCCATTCCACACGAAACATTCCATGCTCCACCTTACTCCTCGAGTCCGTAATGAATGTAATGTGTATTGCAGTGATCTCCTCTAACCAACGGAATGCCGCTGTATATTAAGAAATTCAAGATGGCTTGGCCAGAAGGCAATAGTTTGAATTTCTGAGGAGGTCAATGTTAATGTGAATGCCAGGGCACTCGAGTGTGGGAGGAAAGGAATGAGCAGACAGGCTTGCGGGCTTGGCTGCTGTAGGGAGTGGACAAGCAATGGATCAGGCTGACATCCTACCGTCCTCTGGGAGACAGCGCATGTAAATGATTCAAAGGATATGTGATTGTGCAACGTTGACCAGACAGCATGAACATCAAGTCAACATGTGTCAAGGTAGACAAGAGCCTCACGCGGGAAGCCAAAGTAGAATAGTCAATTAGCACAGAACTGGTGTCATGAGTCACTGCATGCTGATGGAGATACTGAGGGGAGGAGCTGGGCATTTATGGACTAATATTTTGATGTGCAACGAAGATGATCTGTTGACAAAGTAACTAACTAATTAAACTAATTAACTACCTAACTAAACTAACTAACGACATAACTAAATAATTAACTATTTATGAAGTATCCCCTTCGTGTGGTAAAGATGTATGATTCCCTGCATCACATTTAATGAGTGTCCATTCCTCTTGTCTCCGATTACCGGTTGTAACTGTGAATGTCAGGTCGGGTGCCCACCCATCGTTAGTTTCAAGTTATAGACCGCGTGTAGACGCCTTGCCGCATGCTGAATGAGTGGTGTTAGGCCCATGTAATTGGACCAATATATATATATATATATTTAATTCGCATATCCTTTACAGGACATCGCTGTCAACAGCAGCATCTTTCAGCTGTCTGTTGATTTCTTGGCAAGATTACGATCAGTAGTTTGCCATTGCTTTCTGAGCGGCCGGCTCAGTTATCCCGCAAGTCACCAGCGGGGGTAGAACCGCTCCCAGCTCTCGCCCGCTACGAGACTCTGCGTGATAAACGGGATTATGGAGAAAGTGTTGTAACCCCTCGGCGTAACAGTGACTGCAGCAGGATTTTTTTTGGAAAAGGTTCAATGGATAGAGCACAGTTAATGTAAGGGCATACTTACGAGTTTGATGTGATGAATACTGGTGATATTACTCACAGCCGGACCTACAAAAGAAAATACATCTCGTCAGTTACGGGCCAGCTGCAATTACAGTAGCAATACATTGGAACCAAGCCATAGTAAATAACTATATCTTCACTCTTGTTTTACAACCACGTATACTCAAGAACGCTACACACTTAAGCATTATTACTTCTCACCATCCTACCTACCTACCTACCTACCTACCTACCTAACTTCCTGTCTGTCTGTCTGTCTGAAAATAAAGATTTTCGTTTGTTCTGTCTGTCTGTCTGTCTGTCTGTCTGTCTGTCTGTCTGTCTGTCCTGTCTGTCCTGTCTGCCTGTCTGTCTGTCTGTCTGTTTATTAGTCTTTCTGTCTGTCTATTTACCTACCTATTTATTTGTCCGCCTACTTATCTGTCTGTCTATTTACATGTATGACTATCTATGTGTATATCTGTCTGTCTGTCCATACATATTTTCTAGATAGCTTTAATAATGATGACTAACTATTGAGGTCAGGGCACCCAGGCCACACAGATACGTGCCCTGCCTCTCAGCTGAGGTTGAAGTGTGCGGGGCGGTCCTGATTTCTGTGGCCTCTATGTCACGCCTGCTAGTGGTCATATCGACGACCACAACTGATCATCATCATCATCTTCATCATGATCTCATCATCATCATCATCATCATCATCATCATCATCATCATCATCATCATCATCACGATCATCATCATCATCGTCGTCATCACCATCGTCATGGTCATCATCACCATCATCATCATTATCATCATCACCATCATCGTCGTCATTTTCTGTTTGTCGGCACAGTTCAAGAGAAAATGATTATCGGCACAGTGCAATCATTTTCTCTTCCACTGTGCCGATAATCATGTTCTCTTGTAGTGTGTGGAAAATCACTCTCTTGTCAACTATGTGGACAATCACTGTCTCTTGTACTGTGTGGACAATCATTTTCTCTGTATTGTGTAGACAATATTGCTCTTGAATTCTGTCGACAATCGTTGTCTTTTGTATTGTATGGACAATCATTTTCTCTTGTATTGTATGGACAACCATTTCCTCTTGTACTGTGTGGACAATTATTTCCTCTTGTACTGTGTGAACAATCATGTTCTCTTGTTTTCTGTTGACAATCATTTTCTCTTGTATTGTATGGACAATCATTTTCTCTTGTATCGTGTGGACAATCATTTTCTCTTGTATTGTGTGGACGATCATTTTCTCTTGTATTGTGTAGACCAGAGGTTCCCAAACCACGGCCCGCGGGCCACTTGTGGCCCACCAGCTGTTAGTAAGTGGCACGCGAGGCCTCGTTATTTAAAATAGAACATTTTAATAATTTCAAACAAATGCACTCGGAGCGCTCCGTCTGCGTGCGATAATTTACTCTGCTTGTGGTTGTTATGCTCAGATATTACCGAATTCGCCTGTTCAGTTCGCAACCTTCAGCTGATCATACGATTTCATTCTGGCGACTATTGTCTGTCGAACAATTTGAACACTTGCGTTCATTCGCCCAGAGATACATCTGTCGTTTTGGTTCGACTTACAGATGCGAGCAGTCATTTTCCGCAATGGCTATTATAAAAAAAATAAGCTACGTTCCAGACTCACCGACAGTAACCTATCTGCGCTTATGACTTTGGGCACGACAGATTTGTGCCCAGACATCGATAAACTGGCATCATAACTTAAGTAACTGATTATGAAGAACAGTTACAATTGTAAATTAATTATATTAATAGCGATTTTAGAAACTGATTTAACATTTATTGTTAAATGAGCTTTTGATTTTAAACCAAAAAATGACCACAGAGTCGTACTGACAATGACTGCTTTTAAAGTTTTAGAATTTTGTTGACGAAAGTTATGAAAAGTAAGAATGATATTGCACGACGTTTATAATTTTATAACGTTGTGTGGCCCGCTTAACTACCGAAAAAAACTATCCTGTCGACAATCATTTTCGAGCGCACAGACAAATGTTCGTGTTTTCATCATTGGTGTATCTCGATCCACGGCCAGTGCACGGTTCCGCCTACAGCACAACGAGGCCAGCCCATGTTTGAAGACACCTGGTGCGTGATCCCCAGACACCCCTACAGTATGCTATGAAAGTGGTACCATTAGTTGCATGTCGTTTTATTTTTACAGGACGTCATATTCAATAACAGCATTTATTGATTGTGATGTTCTAGACAGATTGTTCTACGTACAGTAATCGTGTGTCACTGCATTATTGCCGACGCTCATACTATTGTGAAATTCAACGCATAGCGATCTGCTCCCAGATGACCTGCGACAGACATGGAACCTGCCACAGATGTCGTGTCTGAGAGTGTCGCCACAGATGTCATCTCTGAGAGTGTCGCCACAGATGTCATCTCTGAGAGTGTAGCCACAGATGACGTCTCTGAGAGTGTCGCCACAGATGTCATCTCTGAGAGTGTCGCCACAGATGTCATCTCTGAGAGTGTAGCCACAGATGTCATCTCTGAGAGTGTAGCCACAGATGTCATCTCTGAGAGTGTCGCCACAGATGACGTCTCTGAGAGTGTCGCCACAGATGTCATCTCTGAGAGTGTCGCCACAGATGACGTCTCTGAGAGTGTCGCCACAGATGTCATCTCTGAGAGTGTAGCCACAGATGTCATCTCTGAGAGTGTAGCCACAGATGTCATCTCTGAGAGTGTCGCCACAGATGTCGTGTCTGAGAGTGTCGCCACAGATGACGTCTCTGAGAGTGTCGCCATGGATGTCGTCTCTGAGAGTGTAGCCACAGATGTCATCTCTGAAAGTGTAGCCACAGATGACGTCTCTGAGAGTGTCGCCATAGATGTCGTCTCTGAGAGTGTCGCCACAGATGTCATCTCTGAGAGTGTAGCCACAGATGTCGTCTCTGAGAGTGTAGCCACAGATGTCGTCTATGAGAGTGTCGCCACAGATGTCATCTCTGAGAGTGTCGCCACAGATGTCATCTCTGAGAGTGTAGCCACAGATGTCGTCTCTGAGAGTGTAGCCACAGATGTCATCTCTGAGAGTGTAGCCACAGATGTCGTCTCTGAGAGTGTCGCCACAGATGTCATCTCTGAGAGTGTAGCCACAGATGTCATCTCTGAGAGTGTAGCCACAGATGTCATCTCTGAGAGTGTAGCCACAGATGTCGTCTCTGAGAGTGTAGCCACAGATGTCGTCTATGAGAGTGTCGCCACAGATGTCGTGTCTGAGAGTGTCGCCACAGATGACGTCTCTGAGAGTGTAGCCACAGATGTCGTCTCTGAGAGTGTAGCCACAGATGTCGTCTCTGAGAGTGTCGCCATAGATGTCGTCTCTGAGAGTGTCGCCACAGATGTCATCTCTGAGAGTGTAGCCACAGATGTCATCTCTGAGAGTGTAGCCACAGATGACGTCTCTGAGAGTGTCGCCACAGATGTCGTGTCTGAGAGTGTCGCCACATGGTGACGTCTCTGAGAGTGTAGCCACAGATGTCATCTCTGAGAGTGTCGCCACAGATGTCGTCTCTGAGAGTGTAGCCACAGATGTCGTGTCTGAGAGTGTCGCCACATGGTGACGTCTCTGAGAGTGTCGCCACAGATGTCATCTCTGAGAGTGTCGCCACAGATGTCGTCTCTGAGAGTGTAGCCACAGATGTCGTCTCTGAGAGTGTTGCCACATATGTCATCTCTGAGAGTGTAGCCACAGATGTCGTCTCTGAGAGTGTAGCCACAGATGTCATCTCTGAGAGTGTAGCCACAGATGACGTCTCTGAGAGTGTCGCCACAGATGTCGTGTCTGAGAGTGTCGACACATGGTGACGTCTCTGAGAGTGTAGCCACAGATGTCGTCTCTGAGAGTGTTGCCACAGATGACGTCTCTGAGAGTGTCGCCACAGATGTCATCTCTGAGAGTGTAGCCACAGATGTCATCTCTGAGAGTGTAGCCACAGATGACGTCTATGAGAGTGTCGCCACAGATGTCGTGTCTGAGAGTGTCGCCACAGATGACGTCTCTGAGAGTGTAGCCACAGATGTCATCTCTGAGAGTGTAGCCACAGATGTCATCTCTGAGAGTGTAGCCACAGATGTCATCTCTGAGAGTGTAGCCACAGATGACGTCTCTGAGAGTGTCGCCACAGATGTCGTGTCTGAGAGTGTCGCCACATGGTGACGTCTCTGAGAGTGTCGCCACAGATGTCATCTCTGAGAGTGTCGCCACAGATGTCGTCTCTGAGAGTGTAGCCACGGATGTCGTCTCTGAGAGTGTCGCCACAGATGTCATCTCTGAGAGTGTAGCCACAGATGTCATCTCTGAGAGTGTAGCCACAGATGACGTCTCGGAGAGTGTCGCCACAGATGTCATCTCTGAGAGTGTAGCCACAGATGACGTCTCTGAGAGTGTCGCCACAGATGTCGTGTCTGAGAGTGTCGCCACATGGTGACGTCTCTGAGAGTGTAGCCACAGATGTCGTCTCTGAGAGTGTTGCCACAGATGACGTCTCTGAGAGTGTCGCCACAGATGTCATCTCTGAGAGTGTAGCCACAGATGTCATCTCTGAGAGTGTAGCCACAGATGACGTCTCTGAGAGTGTCGCCACAGATGTCGTGTCTGAGAGTGTCGCCACATGGTGACGTCTCTGAGAGTGTAGCCACAGATGTCGTCTCTGAGAGTGTTGCCACAGATGACGTCTCTGAGAGTGTCGCCACAGATGTCATCTCTGAGAGTGTAGCCACAGATGTCATCTCTGAGAGTGTAGCCACAGATGACGTCTCTGAGAGTGTCGCCACAGATGTCGTCTCTGAGAGTGTAGCCACAGATGTCGTCTCTGAGAGTGTTGCCACAGATGTCATCTCTGAGAGTGTAGCCACAGATGTCATCTCTGAGAGTGTAGCCACAGATGTCATCTCTGAGAGTGTAGCCACAGATGACGTCTCTGAGAGTGTCGCCACAGATGTCGTGTCTGAGAGTGTCGCCACAGATGTCGTGATGTTGACCACACGACCCACGCAGCGCTGACTGAGGCCAGCAGCGATCCCGGCTCATCCCCCAGCCCAGGCAGAGATGTTTACTCCAACAGGTACGGCCCTCGGGGTCGATCCCAGGCTCATACACACGGGCTCCAAACCATTTTCTGGAAATTGTTTAGGAACCACTCCACCGCATCTGTCGTTGCCTAGAATATGTAAAGGCCAACACTTCACATCCCAACTGTTTATGTTATAGGGCTACCTATACTATAGCAATATACCCAATACAATACTCCTCCTGCACGAAACGTAGTCCTTCACTTTTGTCAAATAAAATACGACTCATAACGTTAAAGGTGGTCCTTCACGTTTGTCATGTTCCCAACACAATACATCTCAAAGCGTTAAAAGTGGTCCTTTACTTTTGTCATATTCTCAATGCAATTCGTCCAATAACGTGAAAAGTGGTCCTTTACTTTTGTCATATTATCAATGCAATTCGTCCAATAACATGAAAAGTGGTCCTTTACTTTTGTCATATTCCCAACACAATACGGCTCCCGAATGAAACGTGGTCCTTCACTTTTGCTATATCCAATACAGTACACTTGCAGGCGTGGAAAAGGACATTTTACTGTGTTCCGGAGACCTTATAAATGTTTAAACGTGTAAGTGGTAGACGTGTGCCCTGGCTGAATCTTGCCACTTTTTACTGACTGCTACTATTAAGCACAAACGGCATCACTGCACACAAAACATGCCCTGACTCCATGTCTCTAACGTGTAACTGTATACCCACCAGGCTTTCTATTCTCCTCTTCCTGGAGTTCCCTCATGACTACCAGATGAGCGCTGTCATAGCCGGAAGAGAGGTCGTTGGATTCAAACACTCGCCAGTGACCTGAGGACATAAAATGACGTGCATCAACAAACAATCTGGTTAGTGTAGTATCATGGTTCCCCCGCCCTCGCCCAGAGTGATAGCATTTCCTGGAATCGATGAATTAGACATACAATTTCTCCCTAAATTATATACAGTATAGACGACCTGATAAGACGAACTCACATAGGACTCATGAAATAGTTCATCTTATCAGAAATTCCTCTTAAAAGAGTTCAAGCATGTAGTAATGCATTTACAACGTACAATACACTATTATCTTTCACAAAAGAAATTCGCCACATCCAAGATCGCCTTAAGCGGTTTTGTACTGTACATATTTTGGAGATGTGACTTCACAAATCCTGATCACTACCCCCATCAACCATGGAGTTTCCGATACTAGTCACATAAACAGCCGGACTGACACACCTCACACCGGCCTATATCCGCTCCATGTGAAGCACAAACTCTATGGGTATGTATGGAACAGTAAGAAAGAGGCAAACAACTTTTTTGGGTCATGTGATGAGAAGATATGCAATGGAGAACATGTGACAACTGGAAAGATCGAAGGGAAGAGATGCAGAGGCAGACCAACAGAAATGATGCTGGATGGATTGCGACGGTGGCATTGAGTAATATCAACGGTAGGGTTGATCCAGAAAACCAAATACCGAAATCTGTGGGGAGTCATGAACGCCTAAGCCAGTCGGCATGGCACTTGATGATGACTTAAAACACCTTCAGAATTTGGGAAACAGACAAGCAGAAAGTAGGGTCTGGAGCAGATAGACAGACTGATGTGTAGTGTCTGGAGCAGATAGACAGAATGATGTGTAGTGTCTGGAGCAGATAGACAGACTGATGTGTAGTGTCTGGAGCAGATAGACAGACTGATGTGTAGTGTCTGGAGCAGATAGACAGACTGATGTGTAGTGTCTGGAGCAGATAGACAGAATGATGTGTAGTGTCTGGAGCAGATAGACAGACTGATGTGTAGTGTCTGGAGCAGATAGACAGACTGATGTGTAGTGTGTGATTGGTTGTGTTCTCTTTAACGGTGAAATAGTCATCGCCACAGATTGGCCTGGTATTAGGCATGTGAGATGCTCTTGGGCTTTTATAGATTTTACAGGCGGAGGGAAAAGTGTGAAGGAAGTCTGCAGAGCCTCCTCACCTTGAAAGCGTGACCTCACTGTGGAGGTCATGACAGTATATACAGCATTAGACTGGCTGGAGACACGGACTTTCACCCAGGCATGCTTTCTCAGTGACTCAGTGAGCATGCTCAGGAAGATCGAGATGTGGAGGATTCCACGAGAGTGGTGGAGTCTCTGGAGAGGTCAAACCTGGCAACAATAGGCTGTAAGAGGAAATAAACAAGTTGTTGGGCTTCACAGCATGGCTACTGCATGAACTGGGCAGATATTGAGAATGTCGTAAGAGAGGCAGGGCGATTAAACGAATCAAGAGACCACTTCGAATCTGCAACCTTTGACCAGACTGAGAGAGCATTACGTCAAGGATAAAGTGAGGCGAGAGCCTGTGCAGAAGTCCAAAGAAATATAGTCAACCAACACAGAACTAATATCGTTCACAGCAACATGGTGGCACGGATACCGAGATAGGATCAGGGTACTTAGGGACTCAACAGTTCGATGTGCAGCGAGCATAATAATCTGACGACTATATAAATACGAGGAAACATTATCAACCACATCATCAACACTATTACCTGACCGAAACTTCCCACCAACACAGACCAGCATGTTATCTAGACACATGTACATGTCATTGACAGAGCCCCGGGTGAAGTGGCGACAAGAGTAGACAATGTTCACACTGATCATAACAATAAAACACACCCAGAGAACAAACATGACAAGCCATATAGAGCTGTCAACTACGAAAACGATACCGTGGGAATTCACCAAGTCACATAAACATTAGATCGTTGGGCTCCTGTTGCTTGCGGTAATATATCATTGACACACCAGCCACAGCCGTGTCTGCTGACACATCAGAATGTTGACCCCGCCATTGACACAGGTAAACCCACGACATATAATATCCTTTGGCCTCCACACACATATATATACGAAGTTGCGGAACTATACCCGTATGATGATGCATAAGTCAGTTTTCTCTATGCTTTACTTATCTTTGCCATGGGCTCCCACCAACCAACAATAGGCGCTCGAAAATGTCTGGCCAAGTGAAGGCGGCTAGTGTTAGGTTGATCACACCATCCATCGAGTGCTGATGTGTCTAGAATGTGATCACATCACCCATCGAGTGCTGATGTGTCTAGAATGTGATCACATCATCCATCGAGTGCTGATGTGTCTAGAATGTGATCACATCATCCATCGAGTGCTGATGTGTCTAGAATGTGATCACATCACCCCTTGAGTGCTGATGTGTCTAGAATGTGATCACATTACCCATTGAGTGCTGATGTGTCTAGAATGTAATCACATCACCCATTGAGTGCTGATGTGTCTAGAATGTGATCACATCACCCATTGAGTGCTGATGTGTCTAGAATGTGATCACACCACCCATTGAGTGCTGATGTGTCTAGAATGTGATCACACCACCCATAGAGTGCTGATGTGTCCTAGAATGTGATCACATCACCCATTGAGTGCTGATGTGTCTAGAATGTGATCACATCACCCATTGAGTGCTGATGTGTCTAGAATGTGATCACATCACCCATTGAGTGCTGATGTGTCTAGAATGTGATCACACCACCCATTGAGTGCTGATGTGTCTAGAATGTGATCACACCACCCATTGAGAGCTGATGTGTCTAGAATGTGATCACACCACCCATTGAGTGCTGATGTGTCTAGAGTGTGATCACATCACCCATCGAGTGCTGATGTGTCTAGAGTGTTATCACATCATCCATCAAGTGCTGATGTGTCTAGAATGTGATCACATCATCCATCGAGTGCTGATGTGTCTAGAATGTGATCACATCATCCATCGCGTGCTGATGTGTCTAGAATGTGATCACATCATCCATCGAGTGCTGATGTGTCTAGAATGTGATCACACCACCCATCGAGTGCTGATGTATCTAGAATGTGATCACATCATCCATCGAATGCTGATGTGTCTAGAATGTGATCACATCATCCATCGAGTGCTGATGTATCTAGAATGTGATCACTTCATCCATCGAGTGCTGATGTATCTAGAATGTGATCACATCATCCATTGAGTGCTGATGTGTCTAGAATGTGATCACATCATCCATTGAGTGCTGATGTGTCTAGAATGTGATCACATCATCCATTGAGTGCTGATGTGCCTAGAGTGTGATCATAACATCCATCGAGTGCTGATGTGCCTAGAGTGTGATCACATCATCCATTGAGTGCTGATGTGTCTAGAATGTGATCACATCATCCATTGAGTGCTGATGTGTCTAGAATGTGATCACATCATCCATTGAGTGCTGATGTGTCTAGAATGTGATCACATCATCCATTGAGTGCTGATGTGCTTAGAGTGTGATCATAACATCCATCGAGTGCTGATGTGTCTAGAGTGTGATCACACCACCCATTGAGTGCTGATGTGTCTAGAATGTGATCACATCATCCATCGAGTGCTGATGTGTCTAGAATGTGATCACATCATCCATTGAGTGCTGATGTGCCTAGAGTGTGATCATAACATCCATCGAGTGCTGATGTGCCTAGAGTGTGATCACATCATCCATTGAGTGCTGATGTGTCTAGAATGTGATCACATCATCCATTGAGTGCTGATGTGTCTAGAATGTGATCACATCATCCATTGAGTGCTGATGTGCTTAGAGTGTGATCATAACATCCATCGAGTGCTGATGTGTCTAGAATGTGATCACATCATCCATTGAGTGCTGATGTGTCTAGAATGTGATCACATCATCCATTGAGTGCTGATGTGTCTAGAATGTGATCACATCATCCATTGAGTGCTGATGTGTCTAGAATGTGATCACATCATCCATTGAGTTCTGATGTGTCTAGAATGTGATCACACCACCCATTGAGTGCTGATGTGTCTAGAGTGTGATCACACCACCCATTGAGTGCTGATGTGTCTAGAATGTGATCACATCATCCATCGAGTGCTGATGTGTCTAGAATGTGATCACATCATCCATTGAGTGCTGATGTGCCTAGAGTGTGATCACACCACCCATTGAGTGCTGATGTGTCTAGAATGTGATCACATCATCCATCGAGTGCTGATGTGTCTAGAATGTGATCACATCATCCATTGAGTGCTGATGTGTCTAGAATGTGATCACATCATCCATTGAGTGCTGATGTGTCTAGAGTGTGATCATAACATCCATTGAGTGCTGATGTGTCTAGAATGTGATCACATCATCCATTGAGTGCTGACGTGTCTAGAATGTGATCACATCATCCATTGAGTGCTGATGTGTCTAGAATGTGATCACATCATCCATTGAGTGCTGATGTGCCTAGAGTGTGATCACACCACTCATTGAGTGCTGATGTGTCTAGAATGTGATCACATCATCCATTGAGTGCTGATGTGCCTAGAGTGTGATCACACCACCCATTGAGTGCTGATGTGTCTAGAATGTGATCACATCATCCATTGAGTGCTGATGTGTCTAGAATGTGATCACATCATCCATTGAGTGCTGATGTGTCTAGAATGTGATCACATCATCCATCGAGTGCTGATGTGTCTAGAATGTGATCACATCATCCATCGAGTGCTGATGTGTCTAGAATGTGATCACATCATCCATCGAGTGCTGATGTGTCTAGAATGTGATCACATCATCCATCGAGTGCTGATGTGTCTAGAATGTGATCACATCATCCATCGAGTGCTGATGTGTCTAGAATGTGATCACATCATCCATCGAGTGCTGATGTGTCTAGAATGTGATCACATCATCCATCGAGTGCTGATGTGTCTAGAATGTGATCACATCATCCATCGAGTGCTGATGTGTCTAGAATGTGATCACATCATCCATCGAGTGCTGATGTGTCTAGAATGTGATCACATCATCCATCGAGTGCTGATGTGTCTAGAATGTGGGGCTAGGAGCATATACCACATACGCCTTCAAACGTGAAAAGTGCTCCCTACTTGAATTTGTTATGTACAAAACGTTTACATTGAACATCATAAGATAAGTGTAAAACATAAGTTAAAAATTATGTGGAATATAATCACGAGGACAACTTATAACAAGATAGAATCAGAGTAAATAATTATCAGTGGTGATTCTACACAACCACTGGAAATCCAACTGGAGAGAATGGTACAATTATGGTGTTTTAATATTATTTTACAATTTTATGTTTTTGTTTTCCTTTAGATCTGTCTGTATTGTCCCGCCCTGATGAAGATTTATATAATAGAAACCTCGTTTGTTGTGCCCTAGAATACTTATTTTTATTTTATTATTGTAGATATTTTGGATTGTCTAATTTTTGGGGGGATGTTCAGAATGTTCACCTTTATGCGTCCGTTGTAAGGTGTGTACACTGTATCCATGTGTAATATGTCTAATCTAATCTTTTCGCAGGAGCTACACATACTTAATTGTATGTTCTACTGATAGAAGCAAGTTTTTCCGATTGTTCAAACAACTACAAACAGAACAACCAAATAGTAAATACATTAATAACTTACATGAACACCGAATGGCGAATTTAGCACTCAAACATGGAAACACACGTCAAATCTCAAACAGAACATTGGTGAGGCAAGGATGTGTACTAGCTCCAGGACAAGTCAATGATTTTTTGGGAAAGATGATGAATAAAGCCACTGCAACATCACAAGGCGTTTCAAACTGACGGTCAGCCAATGTATGTCATTCGGTGTTGGGGATTTGACAAATATTAACATGGGGTTCCCAGGTCGACCCACCCTAAAACGGATACCACGAGATGGTGAGGGAAGTAAAGTCGCACTTCGTAATATTGACAACATCAAACATTGACTGACGGCCATAGGACTAAACACACATGGCTCCGGCAACATATATCAAATATACCTCATGGCGTGGGAAAGAATCCTTCACTTGTATATGTATATTTATGTATTTGTGTGTATGTCAACGTGTGCAAATTATATGTATGTAAATGTGCGTATGTGTGTATACGTGTGTAAATGTGTAAATGTGTGTGTGTGTATACATTGATAAATAGTTGTAATTAAGCAGAAACAAAACACCAGTTTGGCAGTGCAGGGAGTCATCAATGGAAGGACGTGTTTCCTCTGGCAGCTAACATCAAGGAGAATTGCCAATGACAGCGAGAGACCATACAGCCATTCATCCCAAACATGTGAATTGTAGACATTTAGAAACGTTAAGAACAGTTGAGACAAAACGTATGAATATTTTGGACACACTGTGTGAACAGTTAAAACAAACAGTGATATCAGTTGAGACAAAAATTGTGAACAGTTGAGACAAGCACTGAGAACAGTTGATATAAGCAGTGTGAACATTTGATACAAGGAGTATGAACAGTTGAAACAAACAATATGAACATTTGAGACAGCGTTCCAATTTTGGTAAACGAAACATGTAGGATACAGAAGTGTCATCGATCACACTGCTTGTTTTATGTGTTCACACTGCTTATTTCATCTGTTCACACTGCTTGTTACATCTGGCCACAATACTTGTCTCAACTGTTCACACTGCTTGTTACATCTGGCCACAATACTTGTCTCAACTGTTCACACTGCTTGTTACATCTGGCCACAATACTTGTCTCAACTGTTCACACTGCTTGTTACATCTGGCCACAATACTTGTCTCAACTGTTCACACTGCTTGTTACATCTGGCCACAATACTTGTCTCAACTGTTCACACTGCTTGTTACATCTGGCCACAATACTTGTCTCAACTGTTCACACTGCTTGTTACATCTGGCCACAATACTTGTCTCAACTGTTCACACTGCTTGTTACATCTGGCCACAATACTTGTCCCAACTGTTCACACTGCTTCTTATATCTAGTCACAATACTTGTCTCAACCGTTCACACTGCTTGTTACATCTGGCCACAATACTTGTCTCAACTGTTCACACTGCTTGTTTCATCAGTTCCAACGGTTTGTCTCAACTGTTCACACTGCTTGTTACATCTGGCCACAATACTTGTCTCAACTGTTCACACTGCTTCTTATATCTGGCCACAATACTTGTCTCAACTGTTCACACTGCTTGTTACATCTGGCCACAATACTTGTCTCAACTGTTCACACTGCTTCTTATATCTGGCCACAATACTTGTCTCAACTGTTCACACTGCTTGTTACATCTGGCCACAATACTTGTCTCAACTGTTCACACTGCTTGTTACATCTGGCCACAATACTTGTCTCAACTGTTCACACTGCTTGTTACATCTGGCCACAATACTTGTCTCAACTGTTCACACTGCTTGTTACATCTGGCCACAATACTTGTCCCAACTGTTCACACTGCTTCTTATATCTGGCCACAATACTTGTCTCAACAGTTCATACTGCTTGTTACATCTGGCCACAATACTTGTCTCAACTGTTCATACTGCTTGTTTCATCAGTTCCAACGGTTTGTCTCAACTGTTCACACTGCTTGTTACATCTGGCCACAATACTTGTCTCAACTGTTCACACTGCTTGTTACATCTGGCCACAATACTTGTCTCAACTGTTCATACTGCTTGTTTCATCAGTTCCAACGGTTTGTCTCAACTGTTCACACTGCTTGTTACATCTGGCCACAATACTTGTCTCAACTGTTCACACTGCTTGTTACATCTGGTCACAATACCTGTCTCAAATATTCACACTGTTCGTTTCAAATGTTTACACTGTTTGTTAAATCTGGTCACAATACTTGTCTCAACTGTTCACACTGCTTCTTATATCTAGTCACGATACTTGTTTCAACTGTTCGCAGTGCTTTCTTCATCTTGTCCCACTGTTGGTCTCTCACGGAAAGGACACGGGAAGATACGAGTGGCTCCAATACAAAGTCATCAGATGACCTTACTGAACAGGTCGTCATTCATTCATTCATGCATGCATTCATTCATTCATTCATTCATTCATTCAGTAGCATGTCCTTTGCAGAACCTCGCTCCCATAGCAACCTTCCGGAAAACCTCTCGATCATAAGCAAGATGTCCCGCGTCCGAAACACCCATCTGGAGATCATCCGCCACATCCTGCACCCATCTTCTCTTTGGCCTTCCTCTTCCTCTCTTCTCAGACATATACTCCTCCATTATTGTTCTCTCCAAACTTTCGTGACGTTTCAAGTGACCAAAATATTTCAATTTTCTTTGTTTTATCGTCTTTAATAGCCAACCTTCTTCAATATTCAGCTCTTGAAGTATGGATGCATTTGTTCTTTTCTTTACCCAAGATATTCTTAGAACTCGTCTATAACATTTATATTCAAAGGCATTTATGCGCTGCTCAGCTTGTTTAGTAAGTGATCCGGTCTCACAGGCTTATGTTGCAATGGGAAAGATGCATGCTCTTAAAAATCTAATTTTTGTAGTTCTGTCTGTCCATTCCATAATTTATTCAGTTGTTTTAGCCTCTGAAGAGCAATTGATCGTCGGCAGGTTTAAATCAGTGAGATATTTACACATCTACGAATGTTTTGGTTGAACAATAGGCGTTCACAAGAAATAAGACAACTGATTTATAATGAGCAGCTAAGAAACGGTAACATTAACTCAAGCGATACGTGTATGAATCAACATCTACCCTCGTAGGGGAAATTAGAAATACTTACGCAAAGAACAATATGTGCCAAAGCAAACTTCTAGTGAGAACATTTAGACAAACATTGACAAACATAAACATTCATGTCAACATTCTGAACAACAAACTTCCTGTGGTTCCCACGATTAGTTGACATAAAAAATTTGTCTTACACTGCTCCTGTTACTCGATCCTTTCGTTTAAACACATTCCTCCGGAAGACATAAAAGACCATTATTCAAACGAGATTTCATGCCGGCAGACATGTTTATAGCGTATGTGTTCAATAGCCAAGAATGAACGCACTTCACAAACAACTTCACATTAGTCGTTGTGCCGCTGAGACAGCCACTTCACATTGCTGGTTGCGCCACAGAGTTCGTTGATCAGAATCAGGAATTTCAATGATAGTCACTTTAAATATGCGCCTGCTGTCATTATGTTTTAGACCGGCATTCAGGCTGGCAGGCCTAGAAGTACTGAAGGTGCGGTGGGTGGTTACATAAAACACAGACTGCCTGTCAGTGTCATTGTTGCACCATTTCAGCCTCTGAGGAATTTATTTCGGTCTGAATATGTTAATACCTTCCTCTTCACAGTGTGAAGAGAAGAGAAGTCACGGCTGCACCAGGGTATTAACAATAGGAAATAAAATAGTTAGGTATGCGTAACTCTTTGGAAAACTAAGAGATACTAAACACAGGCCCACTGTACATACCTTACAACGAATTCCAGTACAGCTTCATCCACTGTATATATATATATATATATATATATATATATATATATATATATATATATATATATATATATATATATATATATATATAGTTTTAGTCGACGGATCAACATCACGGCACACGGGTGTAACCCATAAGTGCTTCCGTTCTACTCCTAACTCAAGCCTGAGTTTGGAGAATCTCAGCTCAGTGCACGAACTCCGTAGCACTGGCGAGGATTCTGAAATCCTTTGGGTAGATTTTTAACTCAAAATTTTGACCGGGCAGCGCCGTCAGGCTACTCTTTTTTTTTTCCATTTCCAACTGCCAAGGGAAATTTTACTTACGCAACAATACATATGGGCTACCGATCTCACTACCCAGAGATCAGGGGACATTTTGTTACTAGAAGTCCACAAGAAAAAATCCCGGCCCTCACCGGGGCTTGAACCCGGGACCTCCAGCACTCAAAGCAGACACCATACCTCAAGACCACGCAGTTCCCCCTTATGATGATGATGAAACTGAGATGATCTCTATATAAGTAGTAGTAGTAGTAGTAGTAGTAGTAGTAGTAGTAGTAGTAGTAGTAGTAGTAGTAGTAGTAGTAGTAGTAGTAGTTGTTGTTGTTGTTGTTGTTGTTGTTTTTTTATTGTTGTTGTAAGTCTATTTCAGTCCTGAAGGACTATAGAGTTGTGCTGCTGGGGAGGTACCTGACAGCACCGCTGGTGACTGTATAGTCTAATGCGAGAGTGACAATCTCTGTCACAGTTTCCGCATCTGTAAGACGAGACTGGTCCCACAGTAAGTGACTGCATTTTATGCCTGTGCCTCCTATTCTCATTTTTGTGGATCATATTGCGCTCAAAGAACACCAGTCCGTTTCGTACATCTCTTCTCCAGGAGCATCTGGCTGTTGCTACTCTTTCCCACGTGCCTGGATCTGTGCCCAGGGTTTTTCATATATTGTTTACACACATCCCTTCGTTTGATACAGTCAGCAGAGAAGGACTGTAAATATGGCTGTACACAAAAGTTTGTCCAAATAGTGCGACTATTTCATGATGGTATGCAGGCAAAAGTACAGGAAAATGGTGAACTGTCTCAGCCCTTTCCTGTCACCAATGGAGTGAAGCAAGGATGTGTCCTGGTACCAACACTGTTCAGCCTCATGTTTTCAGCTATGCTGATGAATGCCTTCGAGAACAATGACATTGTTCAATCTCAGAAGGACTGAAAGCCAAAACCAAAACTAACAGCGACACCGTCAGAGAACTGCTGTTTGCTGATGATTGCGCTCTATATACCAACTCAGAGGCAGACAGGCAACACAATGTTTCAGCTTTCTCATATGCCTGTGCCAACTTTGGGCTCAATATCAACTTGGAGAAGACTGTAGTTATGTACCAGCCAGCTCCAGGGAATAATCACACCGTGCCGAATATCAAGGTGAATGGTCATAGACTAAGTGTTGTGGACAAATTCACCTATCTTGGCAGCACTGTGTCACAAGCTGCCACAGTTGATGACGAAGTGAATGCAAGAATCTCCAAGGCCAGCGCGGCCTTTGGCAGACTGTACAAGAATATAAGGGATGGAAATGGAATAAGCCTGCAAACAAAGCTGAAAGTCTATAAAGTAGTTGTATTATTCACACTACTATATGCTTGTAAAACATGGATTGTTTATAAGTGACATGCTAGGAAATTAAACCACTTCCACAGTCTTCCTTAGGAAGCTATTGAAGATTAAACGGCAAGACAAGATCCCAGATACTGAAGTTCTAGAAAGAGCGTTCATGCCCAGTATCCATACTGAAAGCTTTTTGGAATTTATCTTGACACTTGGGAGACTGCTGCTAAAGACTGTAATTCGTGGCGTACACCATTACATAAGGGTGTAGTCACTTGTGAAGCAACCAGGACTACAAGAGCTGTGAAAGTAAAGGGCTGGACAGAGAAACCACTGCAGGAGATCCTCCTCCTGGAACATCAAGCATTCTTTGCACACATTGTCAAAGAACATTTCGAGCCAAGATAGGCCTTATCAGCCATCTTAGAACTCACGGCTCCATACTTTCAAACCCACTGGATAAAATGAATGATCATCATCATTCTTGATGGACAAAACAACACAACACACACATCCCTATATCGCTTTTGGGGTCTTCCAGTTGGCCTCTTCTCTGTGGCTAGTTCCCCGTATAGGAGATCTTTGGGAATACGTTCATCCTCCATTTGAGATACATGGCATATGTGTGTGTGTGTGTGTGTGTGTGTGTGTGTGTGTATATATATTATATATATATGTATATATATATATATATATATATATATATATATATATATATATATATAGATATAGAGAGAGAGAGAGAGAGAGAGAGAGAGAGAGAGAGAGACAGAGACAGGACGAGAGAGAGAGAGAGAGACAGACAGACAGACGAGACAGACAGACAGACAGACAGAGAGAGACTGCTGTTCGGTATGTTGTAGACGGCAGACAGACCCGATCTGGGAAACAACGTACTTCCCCGTGTTGACTCTCTGATGTTGGAGTACCTCTTGTCCTTGTATAGTTTGTGCGTTCGGTCGTCTTTAAAATTAAAAGCATAAAAAAGCATGACGCTACACATACTGCGATCACGTTCCCATTTACGAGCCTCCTGCAGGGATATTCTTGTTGGCTCTCAGATCCGGGATATATGACACTGTTCTACCTTCCAAGGTGATACAACTACGTGTATTCTGTGTATATCGCCCATGTCTCTTTAAAATTAACACCGATTTTTCTGATTCGTATAGACGGTGGGAATGGCTGATGTCTAGCCATCGCGGATTTCCGTTGTGAAATAGACACTATCTATAAACACCATAAAAGTTTACACCACAGTCATTCAAATGCATGTATTTCCCGGGAAATGGCAGAATAACATCCCCAGGTGGGTATTGTCACAAGCACAGTAGATCCTTCACTTCTGGTGTCTTTATAGACACGGACCATTTCGGCAGCAAATGGTTGACAGAGAAGTTGCACATCTCGTATATTCAAGGATTCAGAAATGACAATTCTACAGTGAATTCTTCAAGTCTACAAGAACCATCAAGGGTGCGTGTTGTATGTAAGAGTGTTACGGTGGCTTTTGGTGGTTGTGAATATATATATATATATATATATATATATATATATATATATATATATATATATATATATATATATATATATATATATATATATTGCAAAAGTGACTTATGAGAGTATGGAGCCGGTCGCTCAGAAAGTCGTGGCGTGCTGATTGAGCGTAATCTAGCCTAGGAATCAACATACAGCTGAAAGATGCTGGTGTGACCGCAATATCCTGAAACAGGATGGAAACGCGGGAAAAAAAAAAAAAAAAAAAAATATATATATATATATATATATATATATATATATATATATATATATATATATATATATATATATATATAAAATGTTGCATATCCCTTACAAGACGTGGCAGTCAACACCAGCATTTTTCAGCTGCTGTTGATGTACTAGGTAACATTTACGCTCAGTAGTTTGCCACTGCTTTCTGAGCAACCGACTAACATACCCTAGTAAGTTACCAGAGCGGTGTGAACCGCTGTCGATTCTCGCGCAGCTGTGTTACTCACGAGAATATACTGGATTACGGAGAAAGGCGTTAATTACTACGCCAGGGAGACCGGCTGTGAATATATATATATATATATATATATATATATATATATATATATATAATATATATATATATATATATATATATATATATAATTAAGTGCCATGCCGCCTGGCTTAGGCGATCGTGACTTTCCACAGATCTCGGTTTTTCTAGATCAACTCTGCAGTTGATATTCTTCCATGCCATTGTCTCAATCCATTCAGCATCATTTCTCTTGGTCTGCCTCTTCCTCGCTTCCCCTTGATATTTCCGGTTGTCACTATGTTCTCGAATGCCTCTCTTCTCATCACATGACCAAAGAAAGCTATTTGTCTCTTTCTCATTGTTGCTTATAATGTTCTAGTTTCATTAGCTTCTTTCAGGCTGTAGTAGACACTTTGGCAGTCCAAGGAATTTGCAACAATCGTCTTAGGAACCACATCTCTGGTGCTTCCAAGTTCTTCATAAATTGTTCATTTACATTCCAAGATTCACTGCCATACAGCAATACATGTTCTATGTAGCACTTTAGAACTCTCTTTCTTACATTAAATTATTGTGACTTATTGCAAAGGACACTCTTCATTTTCCGAAATGAAGCCTCTGCTCTTAATCTCTGTTGTGCATCTTCCATCTGATGGTATAAATGCCACTAGGTATTTAAAACTATCCAATTAGTTAAGAGTTGTCCATTCTATTTCTATTTCACATTTTGGTGCCAACATTTTCTTTGATATCACTATTGTTACTGCTATGTTGATATTCAAGGAGAGTCCTTTCTTTGCACTCTCTGTTACTACAACATCCAAGAATTGTTGTAGATCTGTTGCATTGTTCGCAACCAATCATGTGTTATTTGCATAGCGTATATTGTTTATATTATAATTTCCGATTAGTTTTCCTGGCTAATCTTTGATCTCTCTCATTATTACTTCGCCATATAGGGAGAAGCGATTCGGTGATAAGACACATCCCTTCGTACTCCTAGCTTAATTTGTACATAATTGCCCTCATTATTTTCCATTTTAATTGCTGCTACTTGGTTCCAATAAATATTCTTTATTGTTCTGAGATCCATCCCACTAATGTTAATATCTTCCAACATTATAATCAGTTCATCATGTTTTTTTTTTTTTTATTCGATTGATTTTTCTATAAGTTGTCTAAGAGCAAAAAATGGCATCGGTGCATCCTTTGTTTTTCTTAAATCCAAGTTGTGTTTAGTTCGTAATCATTTCTCAAGAATTTAGCAAAATATTTTTCTAGTATGACTCAAAGGGGAAATGCCTCTGTATTGTGTGCAGTCTATTTTACTGCCATTGTTTCCATATTGGGATAATTATGGCGTTTCCCCAGACGAATCTCAGTTATTAAAGATGTGTCGAATCTCAGTCACTAAAGGTTTATCGAATCTCAGTCACTAAGAATATGTCGAAGAATATGTTCGTGTATATTAATTATATTTAAATAGGCTCAAAGACCCCTCTGCCATACACCGCAAGGTACTATATTGGCAGTAACTGACAGTTTTATATTAATTATATTTAAATAGCGAAGTAATAATGAGAGAGATCAAAGAAAAGCCAGAAATAATGTTCGAAGGAGTATATAAATAATATACTCTATGCATATTACATTGATGGCGGATAATGCAATAGATCTTCAACAACTGTTGAACATTGTAGTAACAGAAAGTGCAAAGAAAGGACTCGCCTTGAATATCAAGAAAATAGTAAAAATGGTGAAAAATTAAAGAAACAGGTAAAACCCATATGTGAAATAGAGATAGAAGGGAAAATTCTTCATCAAGTGGATAGTTTTAAATATCTAGGGACATTTATAACATCAGATGGAAGGTGCACAACAGAGATCAAGAGCAGAATAGGGCAGGCAAAGGCTGAATTTAAGAAAATGAAGAATATCTTATGCAAAAAGTCAATATCATTGAATGTAAGAAAGAGAGTGCTAAGGTGCAATATAGGACCTGTTTTGCTGTATGGCTGTGAATCTTGGAATGTAAATAAACAAATTAGGAAGAGATTGAAAGCAACAGAGATGTGGTTCCTGAGACGAATGTTGCGAATTCCGTGGACTGCTAAAGTAACTAACAATGAATGCTTGAAAGAGGCTAATGAAACTAGAGCATTATATAAAACAATAAACAAGAGGCAAACACCTGTTTTGGGGTCATGTGATGAGAAGAGAGGCATTGGGGAACATCGTGACAACTGGAATGATTGAGGAGAAGAGAGGTAGAGGAAGACCAAAAGAAATGATGCTGGGTGGATTGCGACGGTGGCTTGGAAGAATGTCAACGGTAGAGTTGATCCATAAAACCAAAGACCGAGATCTGTGAAGAGTCATGAACGCCTAAGCCAGTTGGCATGGCACTTGATGATGATGATGATGATGATGATGATGATGATGATGATGATGATGATGATGATGATGATGATGATGATGATGATGATGATGATGATGATGATGATGATGATGATGATGATGATGATGATGATGATGATGATGATGATGATGATGATGATGATGATGATGATAATGATGATGACGACGATGATGATGATGATATTAATTATACAATCTCGACTTGAACTAGTCGATTTCCAGTCATAAGATCGCCTCCAGAAAGCCACTTTAAACATATGCCGTCATTTCCCAGCTGGCGGTGTAGGACGCCAACTTCACACTACAGTGACGATTACCTCACAATTGGAACATCAGACATTCTGTCATTATCTATCGGCTAGCAATTGTCCTATGTAATGAGTTCATGTCCGTGGGTTGCGCGAGTTCCACTATAAACGAGAGCATAGACTTACCCAAGGAGACCACGAGCACCACGGCAAGGACCCACATGTTCAGGAATACAAGGGTCACCTTGGCTAACTGTCACCATAGACTTGAACATACTCCCTTGTGTCTGATAGAAGCGCCTGGCAGGGGAGCTACATGTCTCTGTTGGAAATATGAGACATAATATACAACTGAATACATTATGGAGAGGGACAGACAGAACTAAAAAATTAGATATTTAAGGGCATGCATCTTTCCCATTGTAGCATACGCCTGTGAGACCTGGACACTTACTAAACAAGCTGAACAGCGCATAAATGCTTTTCAGTATAAATGTTATAGACGAGTTCTAAGAATATCTTGGGTAAAGAAGACAACAAATGCATCCATTCTTCAAGAGCTGAATATTAAAGAGGGTTGGCTAATAAAGACGATAAAGCAAAGAAAATTGATTTATTTTGATTTATTTTGTTTTTTTCCTGGATGTGAAATTTAAATATTGAGCACAACCCGCTACTGGCAACGCTGATCGTATTCCGCTGGAGACGTAAGGCCTTGTCCACGTCAATATGGAAGCACTAGACTCGAGTTTCGCTCTCGTTTGAGTTCATCAGTGGTGCATATCCTTGACTGGACCAGTGATCAAACTCAGATCACTGGCGTGTGAGGCGGGTATGTAACCACTAGACCACGCGGCACACGCTAGACGCAACCAAATTATCAACTAGAATATTGCAACGTCACCCACCGTAGACTATAGCTCAAAATTTGCCCGATCGCCACGATTGACATCCGTCAATCGATGTGGCCTCGAAAGATCAGGTCTTCTCGACTGGCAAGGCACACCATGCCGCCTAAAATCCAGGGAGCAATAATCAAATTCATTCAATTGGTTTTTTTGGTCACTTGAAACGTCATGAAAATTTGGAGAGAACAATAATAAATTGGTATATGCCTCGGAAGAGAGGAAGAGGAAGGCCAAAGAGAAGATGGGTGAAGGATGTGGCGGATGATCTCCTAGATGGGTGTATCGGACGCAGGACATCTTGCTTATTGATCGAGAGGTTTTCCGGAAGGTTGTTATGGGAGCGAGGTTCTGCAAAGGATATGTGAAGGCTATGGTCCCTTTGGACGCGGGGGGGGGGGGGGGGGGGGGGAGGGGGGGCATAATGGTTGCCGTACCTGTTGAAGAGGGGACCTAATTAAGTCGCTTCATTTAGCTGTTCAAGTCGTCTAGAAGTGCCAATTTTTTTCCAGGTGAAGTCGTCTAGATGTGCCCTGTTATCGGGTGAAAAGAAGCCGCAAGTCTGGTGTGCCCAACCATGGGTGAAAGTGAAAGTTCTCCTCATGCTAGAGAAGCCTGAAATGTCTGAGAATTGACGTAACTACCAGAGATTGCTTTCCGGGCGTCCAAAAATCGACAGGACAACTAGAAGATAAGGTCGTCGTTTGGGGAAATCTAGGAAAGTACATCCTTATATGACATGAACGGTATGTTGATTTTAGAACAATTATAATAATTGTGTAATAGTTAAATCGACCTTATTAGAATTTGGCAAAGACGATATCAGGCTAATACAAGATAAAATAATGTGCTGTGTTAGATAAAATTGATTTCTTAAGTTGAACGCTTAATCTTTGTAAGAAGAACAGTGAACAGTTGCTTACGTCCCTTGTTTAGTTTAAATGGGCCTATACAATTGTTGATAATTGTTGACTAAATTATTATAATTGTGAGTGTGATTATATGAATTGAATAGTAAATTTCAGCATATTTCAGCATGGCAGAAGAACAAGTTGCGTTAACACAAGTGTTAACTGGAGTAGGTACGGCAATAAGCAGACTCAATACAGCAATAAAGCAACAAGGAATAGGAACAGAGATTGAAAAATTTAGTGGACAGGCGAAAGACTTTAAGAAGTGGATAACTTCGATAGAAAAACATGCCTTCTTGGTGGCAGCAACGGATGAGGAGAGGATGAAAATTGCTTATCAGGCCACTATAGAACCAGTTTCAGATCACATCAGAAGAAAATTAGAAGCAAGGACTGATGAGACATGGGAACAGTTCAAGGATGACTTGGCCCGTAAGTACGCTGAAATTACAGATCCTCAGTATGCGTTTTCAGTGTTAAGACAATCCAAACAAAACACTGGAGAAACTGTACAATTATTTAGCGATAGGTTGATTAACCTAGCCGAAGAAGCATTCCTGGGACAGAACGTACGAGGGGAGAAAGTGGAAAGAATGTTGGTCGGGATTTTTGTAGATGGTATCAAGTCAGATGGACTGAAATTTAAATTAATGAGAGAAAACCCTGAGAGATTATCACAGGCTGTAGATATAGCTGTACAAGAAGAGAATTTGAGACGAAGATTTAGACTGAGAGTAGGACGAGAAATAGAAACTAGTCGGGAAGATAGGATTGAAGAGCCCATGGAGATCAGACAAACAAGGTTCAGATGGAATAGGAGAGGAGAAATACAGACATTACAGGGAAGTAACGAAAATGCTTATGATAGAATAAGACAAATGAGAAATCCTATAAGAGAGACGGTAGGTAACACAAATAACACAAATATAGTCTGTTGGGGTTGTGGTCAACGTGGGACACATTTTTCGCTTTTGTGGTAACAGGCGTGTCCAGTCGAATACACAAAATAGAAATGTTAATAACAGAGCAAATAGGAATTTTGAAGACAGACACAGAAGTTTTACAAGCCCAAGAACGCAGGAAAACCGGCGTCCCACCTATTGAATAGGACCTGCGGTAGGAGGGAAGATAACAAGGTCCCAAGATTTAAAGAATATTTTAATAACAGGTATAGCAGGACGAGTAGAAAATGCTCTCAAATGGCTGAAATCAAACAATTTTCAGTAAATAAAAAGGACCCCAGTTCATGCATAATAGAAATAGGGAAATATAGAATCCGTACATTAATTGATTCAGGAGCTCAGGTTAGTGTAATCAAAGAACATTTTCTATACAAAATAATAAAAAAAATTGTACAATATTCAGGAGTCATGATAATCTTCACTCTGTTACAGGACAAAATTTACAAGTAGTTGGTCAAACGATAATAAATCTCAAATTAGGAGGAATTAACGTAAGACATCTTTTTCATGTAGTGAAAGATTTAAATAGAAACATGCTTATAGGTAGAGATTTCTTATTAAAAAATGGTGTAAGACTTTTCATTGATCTGCACAAATTAAGATTCAAAGACATGCACATATCAGCACTGGTTAGAGTTACAACGTCCACGACGTTAAAACCACAGACTGTTAATTTGATACAGGCAAAAGTAAAAAGAAATCCGTATTATTTAGTAGGACACACAGTTAGAATCACTGAATTACAAAGGGAAGTAATTGATGAGCCTGGTCTAGAAGTTCCGGATGGAATAATATCATTAGATAAACACTTAACTTTTCCAGTAATGATTATTAACAACACAGGCAAGGAAATTAAATTATACAGAGGGTGTGTAATAGCCAAAGTAGAACATGAGATTAACAGCATATTAGCAACAGACAGAGTAGAAATAGCGAGAATGAATTATTCAGAAAGAATTAGTACCAGAAATAGACGTGGAAGAAGATGGAACAGGTGGAATGATGAATTTATTCATCCATTCAGAAGACATACATCTCAAATACATTCAGTAGACAAAATAACAAGAGAACAAGAATTATTAGCACAGTTAAAAGCTCCACCAGAAAATAAGGAAATATTAGAACAACTTGTAAAAGAGAATCAAGATGTTTTTGCAATTAATGACTTACAATTGGGAAAAACCAAAACAGTCACTATGGAAATAGATACTGGAGATCACCCACCAATCAGTTTAAAACCATACATAACTCCTCCAAGGTAAAGAGAAATTGTTGAAAAAGCAATAGAAGATATGCTAAAAGCGGGAATCATAACAAGATCTAAATCAGAGTGGTCATCTCCGAAAGTAATTGTGACCAAGAAGGACGGGAGTCATCGCTTCTGCTGCGACTACAGGGCTCTGAACAGGATCACCAAGAATGTAGCTTACCCATTGCCGGTGATTGATGATATCCTGGGACTACTTAGTGGGTCTACCTTCTTTACCACGCTAGACGCAAGGTCAGGATTTTGGTGTATACCTATGTCTCCAGATGCCCAAAAGAAAAGTGCTTTTTGTACTCATGCAGGCTCTTACGAATTTTTACGAATGCCATTTGGAGTACGTACGGCGCCTTCTCATTATATGCTATTAATAAATCAAATATTGGAAGGCATGCAAAGGTATGCATTAGCATACATAGATGACATTTTGATCTACACAGCAGGAGACGTACATGATCACCTGAAACATGTAAAATTAGTATTTGATAGATTAAGAATACATGATGTTAAACTGAAACTCAGTAAATGTGAATTTCTAAAAACAGAAACAAAGTATTTGGGGTACATCATTAATAGGGACGGAATTAAACCAGATCAGGATAAAGTAAAGGTTATTAGAGAATTACCACCTCCAACTAAAGTAAAAGAAGTTCATACTTTTATCGGTGCATGTGGATACTATCGTCGTTTTGTTCCAGGGTTCTCAAAAATAGCAGAGCCTATTACTAACCTGACTGGCAAATACGCTAGATTTAAGTGGAATGATGAGTGTCAAAGAGCATTTGAGTTTTTAAAAAATATCTTAACAGTAGTGCCACTATTGACACATCCAGATTTGGATAAACAGTTAATTTTGTATACAGATGCTTCAGATAATGCAATAGGAGCATGTTTAGCACAACCATATGAAGAAGAAAGCTCAGGAATACCAGGAGTTAAGAATGAAAGACCAATTTATTTTTTATCACACAAACTTAGCAAATCTCAGCGCAAATGGTCGACTATAGAGAAGGATGCCTACGCTATGCATTATGCTATTCAGAAACTTAATTATTAGCTACATAACGCAAATTTTATTATTAGAACTGATCACATGCCTTTAAAATCTTTATTAGAAGCTCCAGTGCAGAACAGAAAAATACAGACATGGGCGTTGAATCTGCAGATGTACAACGCGAAGATAGAATACGTGGCAGGTAGAGACAACACATGTGCAGATTTATTGTCCAGAATCCCATATCCAGAGACGTCAGGAAACACGGAAGATGAATGTGAACCCAAAATAGACGATCGAAACTGGCAAGTAAATATATTAGATTCAGCCATACTAAATAGAGAAGATTTTAGGAGTTTACCTTCGGATCTAGAATCTGAACCAAAAGCAGAAGACCCACATTTGATGCGATTTAATATGAAAGAAGAACAGGAATTAGATCCAAAAGTTCTAGAAATAAAACAGAAATTAAACGAAACGGGTGAGAATAAATATAAGAAGAATTATTTAGTCTTGCAGGATGACGGTCAGTTATATTACGTGAATGAAAAAAAGCGAACAGTTGAGAAAATACATTCCAAAACATTTGGAAATTGAGATTCTGAAGGCATATCATGATGAGAATGGTCATCTTGGTCGTGATCAGTTAGTGAAAGCACTAAATAATAAATATTACTGGCCGAACTTATAACTGCTTGTAAATACGTCGTTGCGTGTGAGAAGTGTAGATTAAGAAATATGAAATCGATCAAATGTCCCTTACAAGATACAGACATTCCTCAGTTTCCTATGCAAAAAATCAGCTTAGATATATCAGGTCCTCACCCTAGAACACTATCGGGGAACATATATTTAATTCATATCGAAGATATCTATAGTCTGTGGCCAGAAGTTTATGCTATTCCGGATAAAAGCGCGGATACCATCATTAATATTTTTCTACAGGAGTACATACCAAGATTTAGTTGCCCACAGATCATACTCACAGATAATGGTAAGGAGTTTGTGAACAAGAAGTTCGAAAAGTTATTACAGGATTTGAATATAAGCCACATAAAAACGTCCTATTATAGACCTACTTCAAATGCGAAAAATGAGAGACAACATCGGACATTGTATAACATAATAGCAAAAATTGTAGATGAACATGAAAAAGATTGGGACCTTTACTTAGGACCTACACTGAGCGTGATACGTACAAATCAAAATGAGGGGACAGGGTTTTCACCATTTTACTTATTACACGGGAGAGAGCCTATATTACCAATTGACAATCTGTTAAAACCAAGACGTAAATATATGGGGGAGGATTTTCAGGAAGTTATTTTACAAGAAATGCACAAAGCGCATGTAAGATTAAGGAACAATATAATTAAAGCCAGAGAAAGACAAAAAGGTACGCAAACAGAAATACACAATTACAGGAATTTAAAGTAGATGATAGAGTTTATTATAAGAAGCATAGAAGGAACTCCAAATTTGATGCTCATTGGATTCCAGGTTATTATATTCTAGAAAGGTTAGGTACTGTATCATACATTATAAAGAACCAAATCACAGGACATGTAGCAAGGGCACACGTAGAGCACTTAAGAAGAGATAATGAAGATAATAATAATAATAACAATAATAATTATTATTCAGACGACTTATATTCAGATGGGCAACTCGTCAGATGAATAATACCCCTAGATTTTGGAAAAGATCCGGTACAAAGTCAATTAATAACAACACCAGTTTATTAAGATACTTATGAACAGACAATACCGAAAACGTTGGTGAAAGAAGAGAGGAATACGTATGAGAGTTGTTATGATAGTGTAAAATCTATGGAAGAAGAGGTAACTGCTCCATTCAAAAATACCAGACAAGCAGTGAAAATGAGAATAGAAAAACAGACAGAAAGAGAAGTGAAAAGACAGAGGAGAATCAGAGAAAATTCTTCAAGCGGCGATGAAATGCCACTACTCGAAAGATCGTTAAGAAACTATGATAAACAGATTAGATTGGATATAGAAATAAAACAATTAGCGGCTGCTAGTAATAGACATACAGATGAAGAAGAAGGAATGGATGAAAATTCAGAATCTAATGGAGATAGTAGCATGAAGGAAGACATTGATGTGGAGATAGCACTTATACAGAAAAATCTAGAGTTACTGAAGAAATGGAGATACAGTAGATAAAGTGATAGAAAATGCTGCAGATAGCAGGATGAAAATTTGATGGTTTAAAGAGGAAATAGATAAATGTTGAATTACGATAGCTGTGTATTACAGGTGTTTTATAGAATCAGAGTGGCAAATGCTTTGATTCATACTTGTACTGAGTTGTTTTGAGGAGTAGACATGATGTTGTATATTTTAGGAATAAGTTGGATAATATGGATGTAAATTCTCGTGTGCTCTTGAAGATGTATTTTTATTGCAATGTGATTTTAAGATTTGACTTGTTGAGTTTTCTTAAATAGATAAATAATTTATTGCTAGTCCGTAAAAGTGACTAACAATGGATAGGATGTGTGTCATATTATTTTTGTTAATTTCCCTTATTTGATATGATGGGAAAGAAAATGTGTTTTCAAAACGTGAGGGGGGGGGGGGGGATGATGATGATGGGTGGACATGATATCCTGTTTTGACTTCGTTTTAGTTGACTCATGATTTTGCTTGAATTGTCTTGTGTATTGACTACGTAATTACCCTTGTTTACAAATAAGTTGAAAAATTGTTAAAATTTTGTTCATAAGCAATTATTGTTTTGTTTAGAATAAAGACAAATAAGATGGGGCTTTATTTAAAGTCCTTCGTTCAGAAAATAGTTAACAAACGACTGAGGACTGGAAGAGAGACACATTCTCCTTATGAGTAATACGTTCATGAGTACCTTAGGATAGTAAGAAGGCGGCTGCACCAGTCAGCATTAATGGTTGAATTATGGGGGGGGGGTTTAATTACATGCCATGCTTGGATGACGGGGGTATAAAGCTGGTAGAAATATATGGTTCTGGGAGGTTGAAATAAGAGCTGCATTAAGTCAGCATTGATTGAAAGTATATGGATTAGATGCCATATTATAAACGTGACTAAAGTCTGTAGCGGGTGTAAAAAGAGGTTATGATATAAGAAGCTGGGGAATGGATATTAAGGGGGCTGTGAATAGCAGTGCATATGGTTTGGCACAGGGTTAGATACGTATAGGAACAAGGATGCTTGTTATGGGATGTGAGGGGGTAAAATATAGGAGCTGTGATAAACAGCATTAATTAATCTACAAGATGTTCATGGAAAATTAACATGGTTAAGGGTTTCGTGATGAGACATAAGACAGGTGAAATATGCTCATGGGTGTGGATCGCAGCACAAATATTGAGTATATGGAAGAAATTTTGGATTAACTTAATTTATAACAAACAGAGATGTAGATACATAGATCATAAGATATGTTTTTGAAAAACTTTTATTTGTAAAAGTTTTTACGTTTGCAAGGGAGGTAAATATGATTGTATTTGACTACTCTTTTATATCTTCATGATTGTTTTTGACTACTCTTTAATATCTTCATATCTGGGTGCGCACCCCATCTTTTCTGTCTATCCTGTCTTGTGTTGATGATATTGAGAGAGAATGAGAAGTTACATAACGCAAAGTATACACCAACGATTTTTATGAAGAATTGTACCGTGGTGTTTTTTTAAAATGAAACCTTGTGGGCTCAGAAACGAAGAAGAAGTATCACAGAAAATAGCAGTTAGCTATAAGAGACAAGTGGAGAATTTGACTTGAAGGAGTAGAGATAAAGTTCAGAGGGGGTTAGTTTGTTAGTTTAAGATGAGTTGGAGAAATAATATTGGGTTAAGGTTTTAGTGAGGGAAAGCATAATTGGAATAAGTAGGTTAGGGAATTAAGACTTTGTAAGAAAAGTCTTTTTAAAGAAAAGGAGGATTGTAACAGAGCACCATCTCTGTTAATAGTTTGAGAGATAGTTTGGGAAATGAATAACTAATAAATGAAGGGCGCACGCGTGAGCACTATTGAAAGGGGTTGTTAAGGACGCTCACACGTGACGCATGAGGGAAACAGATTTCAGTTCCAACTTGCCCAGTAGATGAACAACAGCTGTTTTCAATTTGACTCTACACATTTGTACTTCGATTAATAAACGTTTACTCTTTTGACGGAGGCTTTGACTTAGTATATTGTTTCTATACAGACTGTTCGTGGATCTGCAACACTAGCACTGAACTTTAAGCTTTATCTTTAATCGAGAGTATTGAAAAATTCTCGAGATATCTCCTTGGAAGGAAATTTCTAGTTCTATCTGACAATAAACCATTGCAAATCTTTAAATCTGGTCATCCTAAGAACTCCACTGTAGACAAAATAAACAGCGATTGATTTTTCGATTACACTCACGTTCAAGAATCGACCTTTTTTATTCTTCTGTTTGCAAAACCAAAATTGCTGTTGAATTAGTTGAAAGCGAGCCTACCGTTTATATTATTCAGTTGCAGTTCAAATTGTTAATAACAGCGTTTTGGCATCGTCTATAACATTTATGTTCAAATGCATTTGTGCGCTGTTCAGCTTGGTTTGTAAGTGTCCAGGTCTTCCAGGCGTATGTTGTAATGGGAAAGATGCATGCTCTTACAAATCTAATTTTTGTAGTTCTATCTGCCCCACTCCATAATTTATTCAGTTGTTTTAGTCTTTGAAGAGCAATTGATAGTCGTCGTTTAAGTTTTTTTTTCATTGTGTCCACCATTGTTGGTAATCAATGACCCAAGATATTCAAAATTTTCCACCACCTCCAATTTTTCCTCATTAACATATATTTCGTTCTCCATAGTAGTTTTATCTGTATGTGTTATCTTTGTTTTTGCTATGTGAAGATATAAGTTGTGATTTTCACTATTCAATTGGGTTGAGGCTATTATGTTTTTAATACCATTCTGTGTTGTGGATAGCAGTACTGTATCATCAGCGTACCGAATCTCTGGTATGTCATAAATTGTTATTTACTGCCAACATAGAATCTTGCGGTGTATGGCAGAGGGGTCTTTGAGCCTGAGGAATTAAGGCCGCCTGGCTAGTGCAGTCGCCGCGAACTATGCAGGCTAGAATTTTCTGTTTACCCCCGACAGAAAAAAAAATCCCACACCTTACTGAGGGATCGAACCCGGGTCTCCCGAATGGGGTCCGGCGTTCTATCCACTCGGTCAGCCGCTCCTACCTGGTACGTCATGACCACCGATATTTAGGGCTCCCTGTTTATATCATCTCTTACATTTCTCATTACATTTCGGCGTACTGGTTAAACAAATAAGGGGACTAGCACACATCCCTGACAGACTCCTTGCTTGATGTCAAACCAATCTTATGTCTCGCCATCTATTCTAACCGCTGCTTGTTGGTCTTAGATAGAGCATTCTTATGAGTTGTATTACATTGATGGAAAGCCCATATTCCTCATGATTTCCCAAAGTTTCTGATGTTGTACACAGTCAAATGCCTTTGAATAATCCACAAAACATGAGAATTTACATTTACATTAAATTCTCTGCACTTCTCTATTATTAAACGCATGTTGAGAATGTGATCTCAACATGCGTTGTAGTAAATAACACACACATATAGATCACTGTTCATTTCAGTCGCCCTTTCTGTTCCTGCTCTCAATGTGCATATCGCATTGTTTGTGCTTTCGCCTTCCTGACGTACTGCTCATCTCCAATGTCTGGCCTTTTTTATTCATTATTCTTCTCATTATAATGCTCAGCTGTATGTTAGTCACTTGACTCATTAAACTAATTATCGGATGTTTTTTTTTTTTTTTACAATCCGGTGCACCAGATTTCTTTGGTAGAGCTCTGGCAATCTATTTTAAGACATTATCCGGTGTAAACTAATATGGAGACATACATATTTGTTAATGAGGAAAAATTGGAGGTGGTGGAAAATTTCTAATATCTTGGGTTATTAATTACCAACAATGGTTGACACAATGGAAAGAAATGTAAAGATGAATCTTTATTGCTCTTCAAAAACTAAAAGAACTTAACAAATTGTGTTGGGATAGGATAGACCTACAAAAATTAGATTTTTAAGAGCATGCATCTTTCCCATTGCAACATACGCCTGTGAGACATGGACAATTACTAAACAAGCTCAACAGCGCAAAAATGCTTTTGAATATAATTGTTATAGACGGGTTCTAAAAATATACTGGATACAGGAAAGAACTAACGTATCCATAGGTAAGAAGTTAAATATGGAAGAAGGTTGGGTACTAATGACAATAAATCAAAGAACATTGAAATATTTAGTCATTTTAAGCGACTTCTAAGTCACTTGAAATATTATGAAAGTTTACAGAAAACAATCATGGAGGGGTATATATTATATACGTGTGTTTCGGTCTTGAAGTGCAAGCATAATCTGCACCAGACACAGACAGACGCTCCATCTACACGCTAGAGACAGCCATGCACCGAGTCTTGACAGCCATTTTATTTACATACCACTCTATGCCAGACCCCGTCCTCCGTGGCGAAGGTGTTACAGACGCGGTTCATGAGCCCGCATAACCATGTTTGAAACAGAGTTGCACGTGATTTGCAGCAGACCTAGTTGCGCTGGTTTCTTACGAAACGGTATGGGTGCGGATCGTTCAGAAATCAATGGCAAACTACTGAACGTAAACTTGCGAAGACATTAACAACAGCAAAACATGCTGGTGTTGACTGCAAACGTCCTACAAAGGATATGCAACGAATTTTTTTGAACTATGCCATACAGACATTAAGTTATGTCAATTCACGGTATATCTTCTACTAATGCCACCCATCTCCCTCTTTCAACCTCCCCGTCACTCCCCCCCCCCCCCCCCCCCCCCCAAAAAAAAAAAAAAAAAACCAAAGAGATAAAACATACTGAGTTTTGTTCAGATAAATCGCATAACGGTGTACACAAATCATGTATTTCTCTATTTGATAGAGTATAGAATATCACAAAGTAACGCTTTGCCCAAAATCATACTCCCAATAATGAACGCATTTACATTTTGAAAAGCTGCCGCTTCTATTCAATTTTCTAAAATGCTTGTGTTTGCTTGCCCCGTGTTTGTTCATTTCCCAAGGTTATGAATGTCGGCTTTTCAAAAAGCACTGGCCAATACCAGCCAATGAATACCAGCAGAAATGTATACTGTCTGCAGCCATGTTTTTCCCCCGGCATAGTGAACACGTTATGAGCAATTAAGACGATACAAGAGGCTTCGACATCGGAGGACATAACATCAACAATTTATGATATGAAATGATACAGTATTGACATCAGACAGTGAGATTTTCCTGCAGCATTTAATGGATGTTATTAAGTAAGCAAATAGAGTTGGAAAGAAATTGTAAGAAAACAGATTATGATCATCTCCACTAAGAAAGAAATACCACAATTCAGCATTCAGGTAACTGGTAAAATTCATCAACAGGTGAATCGGTACAACTATCTCGGAGCAGTCACAACATACGAAGGAAGATGCTTGTACATATTATATTCAGAACTGGAAAGGCATTAATATAATTGCATGATGGAACATGTACTTCCCCACCCCCTTGTTTTCTCCAGTAACAAGCTGTCAGTCGCTGAGAGAGAGAAAAGAGTGTCAGGGTGCTAGAGGAAACATATACTAGTCTAAGCATGTAAAACATGGACAATAAGCACGCTAGGTGAGAAATAGTTGAGCAGTGATTGTTGAGAAAAATGCAAAGAATACATGGACGAAAAGAAACAAGAACGAGGCAATCCTTGAAGAAACAGAAGAACACAGTAAATTCATTAGAGAATTTATACGTAGTCATTCAAGACTTTGAATATGTGTTTTACAGAGAAATCATCATTATCATCAAGTTCCATGCCGCGTAGCGTGGGCGCTCATGACTCTCCACAGATTTGTCTTTAGTTTTCTGGATCAACTCCGCTGTTGATATTTCTCCATGCCACCGTCTCAATCCATCCAGCAGCATTTTTCTTGGTCTGCCTCTGCCTCTCTTCTCCTCGATCTTTCCAGCTGTCATGCTGTTCTCCAATGCCTCTCTTCTCATCGCATGACCAAAAATCTGTTTGCCTCTTTCTTACTGTTGTGTATAATGTTCTAGTTTCAATGGCCTCTTTCAGGCAATCGTTGTTAATTACTTTGGCAGTCCAAGTAATTCGCAACATTCGTCTAACGAACTACATCTCTGTTGCTTCCAATCTCTTCCTAATTTGTTCATTTACATTCAAAGATTCATAGCCATACAGCAAAACAGGTTCTATATAGCACCTTAGCACTCTCTTTCTTAAATTCAGTGATAGTGACTTATTGCATAAGATAGGCTTCATTTTCTAAAAATGCAGCCTTTGCTTGCCCTATTCTGCTATTAATCTCTGTTGTGCATCTTTAATCTGATGTTATAAATGTCCCTAGGTATTTGAAACTACCACCTTGGTTAAGAATTGTCCCTTTTATCTCTATTTCACTTTTTAGTTTTTTCTACGAGCAGTATGAAGATCCCATCCCGAGTTGCTAGGCCAGTCGCATATTTAGGACAAAAATCTGACCATAGGGAGTCCACAATCGTCCTACCAACTCTATGTTACCAATGTCAAACCTGGACAATGACAAAAAAAGAGAAAAGAAACATCACAACAATAGAAATAAGATTCCTGAGAAGAATACTCAATGTATCAAGAAGAGATAAGATCAGAAATGAAGAAATCAGGATTAAAGTGAGGGTTGTAGCTGCACTAGATTTTATTAGAAGGCACCCAGTCAAATGGTTTGGCCATGCAAGTAGGTTATCAACTAATAATATACAAACAATGATGTACAGACCAGAGGGAAGCAGAGGAAGAGGCCGGCCACGTAAACGTTGGACGGAGGGAATAACAGAGGCCATGGGAATATCGATACATCAAGCCCATAAGCGGGCACTCTCCCGCTGTTTATACTTCACCTCGACACCGCAAGGTACAAGAGGAACATGATGAGATGAGATGAGATGAGATGAGATCTCTATTTCACATTTGGATGTCATCTTTTTCTGTGATATCACCATTGTTACTGTTTTCTTGAAATTCAAGGAGGGTCCTTTCTTTGCACTTTCTGTTACTACAATGTCCAACAATCGTTGTAGATCTTTTGCATTATCCGCCATCAATACTGTGTCATCTTCATAGCGTATATTGTTTATATTATAACCTCGGAATATTATTCCTGGCTTCTCTTTTGATCTCTCTCATTATTACTTCGCTGTATAGGGAGAAGAGATCCGATGACAAAACACACCCATGCCGTACTCCCAGCCTTATTTCTTTATAATTTCCTTCTTTATTTCTCATTTTAATTTCTGCTACTTGGTTCCAGTAAACATTCTGAGATCTTTAAAATCAATGTTAATGTCTTCCAACATTTTAATCATTTTATCATGTTTTGCTTTTTCAAATGCATTAGTATAATCTATGAAGCACAAATGTATGTCTTTATGTGTCTCAGTTGATCTTTCTAATAGTATCCTCAATGTAAATATTAAATTGTTGTTCAATTTCCTTCCAAAAATTCATATTTTTCTTCACCATTTTCCATTTTTATTTTCTTCCTTGTTCTTCTCATTATAATTCTGAGTGGAACATTACTGAAATTGTTTATTAGGTTAATCCTACGAAAATCTTTGCATTCAATTGCTTCTGGTCGTTTGGGTGTGGCTATAAATACAGATTATCTAATAATATAAATAAATAATATAAATAAATAATATAAATGTATAATATAAATAAATAAGTCACTATCATTGAATTTAAGGATGAGTGTGCTGAAGTGCTATATAGAATCTGTTTTGCTGTATGGCTATGAATCTTGGAATATAGATGAACAAATTAGGAAGAGATTGGAAGCAACAGAGATTTAGTAGGCGGTACTACCTGCTTCTGTTAGCGCCGAATGTTGGACGACGCTTACCAAACCCGACACCTCACATTGTGCCAACAGCTTCGGGCCGAGGAACGCAATTGGGAGGGTACAAGCCTTATCCTAGTGCGAGGAAATGCAACCTAACGACTACATGTCATGGCAGGGCAGACCAGGCCCTAAGCCTTGGTTGGCAACTGGTCTAGGACCGACAGGCGGACAGTTAGAGCATTGCTTTGCTGATCCGGCAGCTTCTGCAGCTTGTCTTGTTCCAGACGTATTGGTGTTACCTTTCCTCTGGAGTACACTAGACAGGCCGAGAGAGGGATCATGCTGCATGGGCAACACATGGTCTCTAAATTCAGCCCAGGCTTTGTGTTATGGAGCGGTATAACTCCAGTTTACAACTTATCGTCTGTCAAGACGGCAACGTGCCAGTCAAAATACAGATTTCATCATACAGCTTGGTAGATATCCACTGCTGTAAATAGCATTCAACATTTCTATTAATAAATCTACTCCTAATTCTCCCATTACTTCTAATTCTTCTATTGTGATTCCATCCGGTCCAGCTATGTTTGCCTTTTTCATATGTGTGATAGCGTCAACTTCTTCTTCTTTAAGAATAGGTTGATCTTCTACATTACTTTCTTCTCTTAATTCTGCCCTTTCTCCATCATATAATTCTCTTAGATACTCATTCTACTTCTTCATTATAGCATCTTTCTACAATAATATCTCTCCTGTTGTTTATTTTAAGCAACCTGTAATTATTCTTATTTTTCTTCCTGTAAGCTCACTGATTTGTCTGTGCATATATTTGTGTGTGTGTGTGTTGTTTTTTTTTAATAGAATTTAATTCAATTTTCTTGCACTGCTCGTTTAACCAACTTCTTTTTGCCTTCACAGAATTATTTCTTATTTCTTTATTTATCTCTTTATATTCTTGTTTATCAATTTTACTCTGCTTTCATTTGGTCATCAACTTTGAGATTTCGTCAGTCATCAATTTTTCTTAGCTTTTCGGTTTCTCTCCTGTAATATTTCTTTGCTCATTAATTAATGGAGTCGCTTCACACTTTCCAGTGTTCGTTTATATTCTGTATTTTAGCTATGGCATTGTACCTACTTTTCACAATCACTCTGTATTGTTCTTTACTTTCTTTATCTATCTTCCATGTAGACAGTTTGGGTGAGCATTTTCTTATTAGGGCTTTTCCATGTGTAAAGTCGTCGTTTATTGTGTTTAAACCAGGTATTCTCAATTATCATATCATTGATATTTGCCAATTATATTAATTGCTCTCCTCTTTCACATTTTACCTAAACCATAATTCCCCACTACATCCTCCATTTTCCCTTTTCCTACTATTGCATTACAATCACCATGTATTGTTTTTATATCTTGTGATTTAATTTGAGACATCGCCATGTCTACTTCATCGTAAAAATGTTGTATTTCTTCATCACTACTGCTTGTTATTGGTGCGTATACTTGTACAATATTTATATCTATTGGTTTGCCTTTTAATTTGAACATAATAGCTTTGTCTGAAATACACCAATAACCATTAAGTGATTTGGCTGTTTGTTTATCAAATATAGCAGACTGTGTCTCTTTGTGTTATAACGTGCTGGTATGGGAGCCGGTCGTTCAGAAAGCAATGGCAAGCTACTGAACGTAACACTTGCCTAGTACATCAACAGCAGCTGAAAAATGCTGGTGTTGACAGCAGCGTCCCGTAAGGGATACGCAATTTTTTAAAATCAAATATAAATACATTTTAAAATTTAGTGAACGTTAAAAGTGCTGGGAAAAGAGCGAAGGGAAGACAAATAAATAAATGACTGGAATGCTTGTCCACATGACACTACTAGGACAAGAACACAGATCAGCCAGTACATGTTTGCGCCTGTGTTGATGTTCTGTTTGTGATGTCAGCCAGGACATGTTTGCGCCTGTGTTGATGTTCTGTTTGTGATGTCAGCCAGTACATGTTTGCGCCTGTGTTGATGTGTTGTTTGTGATGTCAGCCAGTACATGTTTGAGCCTGTGTTGATGTTCTGTTTGTGATGTCAGCCAGTACATGCTTGCGCCTGTGTTGATGTGTTGTTTGTGATGTCAGCCAGTACATGTTTGAGCCTGTGTTGATGTGTTGTTTGTGATGTCATCCAGGACATGTTTGCACCACATCTCCCCTGGGTTGACACGGCCTTTTTTTTCATATCCTTTTACAGGACATCGCTGTCAACACCAGCATCTTTCAGCTGTATGTTGATTTCTTGGCAAGATTACGCTCAGTAGTTTGCCATTGCTTTCTGAGCGGTCGGCTCACATACCCCATAAGTTACCGATGCGGTTCGAACCACTGCTGATTCTCACCGTTATCACGTCACCGACGAGAGTATACGAGATTACGGAGAAAAGTCATGACCTCTAAGCCACGAAGCCGGCTGATACGGCCTAGTGTAGTAAAATATTGCCTTATTTGATTTCTACAGTTTTACTGTGTGTGGTTCATACTGAAGCTGGATTTGAAAACTAACATGAATTTAGTTCTGCTAAGGTTTAATAATATTCCCACTATTTCGTGTTTCGTCATCTCCCAATCAGTAATGGCTTGCAGAATGCTGTCTTTGGTGATAACAGATAATATAAACTGTCTGAAGAAGATGTTTTTTCCCCTCGACATTAACGTAGAATTAACAAACATAGAGAAGTAAGTAATTAATCCATCAAAGGCCGTCTTCACAATGAAGGTTCTACAACACTTTCTGTCTGTGTGTCTGCTGTCCGGCCATTTCTAAGTGTTATTTTTCCACTTGTGTAACTACTTACCTTTTGGCCCACCTGCGACTTGTCCCTCAACTATGTATTTAATATAAGTATCATAGGCGTCGGTGGTATCGTGGTTATGCCACTTTCTTGAAAAACAGATGTCTGGATTCAATCTCCGGCAGGAGCAGGCCTATCATATGCATGTGTGTGTGTGGATGTGTGTGTGTGTGGATGTGTGTGTGTGTATGTGTTGTGTGTGTGTGTGTGTGTGTGGATGTGTGCGTGTGTGTGTAAAGAGATATTTCATTCTGTGTTATATGCACTGTGGTGTTTGTGTTGTGTTGTTGAACTTGTGTGTGTAGAGAGAGAGGGAGGGAGAGAGAGGGAGGGAGAGAGGGAGAGAGAGAGAGAGAGATAGAGAGAGAGAGAGAGAGAGAGAGAGAGAGAGAGAGAGAGAGAGAGAGAGAGAGAGAGAGAGAGAGAGAGATGCATAACACCTTTACATGTAGTTGCGTAACCTTAAAATTTGCTCGGCAGCTAACATTGACAACAACGTCAATTACGGATGGTAACCACAAACGAAGTATGCATCTGTTATCTTGTTATCTGGATTACAGGCTGAGATAATAGTACACCAGTGTTTAAACTCTATCCCTGAACACCGTGGTCAGATAAAGACATTTGTCTAGGCCACTCAGAGATATGCATGTTAGTTTAACATAACAAACACACACCAAACAGATACATTCATACATTTAAATAAAACAGTCTAATACCAGAAATGCTCGTACTATCTTCTTCTTCTTTTCTTCTTCTTGAAGAACGTCATGTGGCGTTGGTGATCATGTCAGTCCATAGCCTTTGGTCTCGTGTGCTTCCAATAATTCGACACTGACATTCCTTCATTCCACCATGTCAAACTGTTCAACATCTTCTCTCTTGTTTGCCTCCTGCTTCCCTTCCCCTCCAGATTTCCCGTTGTGACGACATACTGCATGCAGATTTTCCCTTTCCCATGACCTACCCAAAGAATGTCTACTGTATTCTTACAATACCAATAACTCGTTCTATGTCAATGTTAACTTTTTTCAAGATATCTTTATTGCTCCAACAGTCCACGGTGTTCTCATCATTCTTCTTTTGAAACCAAATTCCCACAGCTTCTACATAGTTCCCTACTTATCTGCTAATTGTCCATGATTCGTGACCATACATCAGGATTGACTCAATATAGCTCTTAAGAACTGTTTTTCTTACCTAGATTCACACAGACAAACTGCAAAGAGTGTTCTTCATCTTGTGAAATGTTACCCTTGCTTGGTCTATTTTAGTTTAACTTCCTTATTTCATCCTTCCAGCCTCTGCTATTAAAGCCCCTACATACTATTCATTCCCACAGACTAAATAGTTCACAAAGGCGTCCACGGTGTCCCCAACTGAAAAACCCCATCTTGTAATCATGAATTGCTAACGTAATATTTTCTGATTCACTTAAGATAGAAAAAAAATGGCCTTTTATGTTATCAATCTGCGCTGTTATCATATCTCGTGGACTAGACCAAGTGAATATCTGTTAATTAAATCTTCAAACGAAACATTTCTCCTTCTATCTGCTTGTTATTGTGTGTATCATGTGGTTTCCATTGTCTACTTCATCAGAAGCTTTCATCTACTTGGCATATCGGCCATTGTGTGTCTCATTACCCCATCCCGCACTCACCTGCAAGAGCTGCCTATTGTAGCTACATTCCTTTGCTATGTGCATTCCACGTCTAACTTAACAATGAACTTGGAGATCACGTGGCAGTTTCATTAAAACAGCACAATTTTGCTCGACCTGGAAGTTCTGCATGTTCGCCCTGGGACTGGTCAGACGTATGAGCTTGCAGCCATTACCCGTCGTTCAGCGAACAACCGCGACTGTCTTTTGATTTCTTGTTACGCTCGCCCGCTTCTAACTCAAGCGTAGTGGATATACACTACTTCTAGTGCTGGACTGAAGTTAGCACGAGGATTAGCTTTCCCTAGTTAGCAGTGTCTCTCGCCATTAGGCGAACCCACTCCGAATTCAGAGGTACTTGTAATTAACGTCTCCAAGTCAAGGAGGAGAGGTTTACATGTTAGTCCAACTGCCTTGTGTAGGGGTTGAACCCCTTACCTCGGCATCAGCACACCGGATGTTTAAGAACACGAGTTCTTATCCATTTGGCCATGCTTACCTCCCCCGGGACTGCCTAAAGTGGAGGATGCCGTAGCGCAGTGACATGCCGGCCTGGTAGTCACCAGTTCAAATCCTGATCAAGGCAGATCTTTTTTAAAGTATTCACCTGAGCTTACAAGCTGGCCTGGCCTACAGTGAGTACTAGGACATGTACCCATCATCTTCATATAGGTTCATCATCATCATCATCATCATCATCATCATCATCATCATCAAGTGCCCTGCCAGCTGATGTAGGCGTTCACGGCTCTCCGCAGATCTCAGTCTTTGGTGTTTCTGGATCAATTCTGCTACATGCCACCGTCTCAAACTGTCCAGCATCATTTCTCTTGGTCTGCCTCTGCCTCTTTTCCCCTCGATCTTTCCAGTTGTCACAATGTTCTCCAATGCCTCTCTTCTCGTTGCGTGGTGGAAGAAAGCTTTTTGTCTCTTTCTTACAGTGCATATAATGTTCTAGTTTCATTAGCCTGTCTCAGGCAGTCGTTGTTAGTTACTCTGGCAGTCCAAGGAATTGGCAACATTCGTCTAAGGAACCACATCTCTGTTGCTTCTAATTTCTTCTTAATTTGTTCATTTACATTCCAAGATTCACTGTCATGCAGCAAACCTGGTTCTACATAGCATTTCAACACTCTCTTTGTTTAACCTATGGTTAGTTACACAAAATAAACGATGATAATCACATACCCAATACGCTGATAGCGGGAAGAGGTTGTGGAAAGTTTGGTTGTTACTTCACTTTGTAACATGGGAGGTAGCGTGGTCATGTGTGCACGCTCTCTCTTCTCTCTCTCTCTCTCTCTCTCTCTCTCTCTCTCTCTCTCTCTCTCTCTCTCTCTCACACACACACACACACACACACACACACGAGAGACAGACAGGCACAAGAGAGAGACAGACAGATAGAAAGACACAAGATGGAGAGAGACAGACAGACACACACACACACATACACAAGAGAGACACTCAGTCACACAGTCACAACACAGACAGACAGACAGACAGACAGACAGACAGACAGACAGACAGACAGACAGACAGACAGACAGACAGACAGACAGGACGGACAGACAGACAGACAGACAGACAGACAGACAGACAGACAGACAGACAGACAGACAGACAGACAGACAGACAGACAGACAGACAGACAGACAGGACAGGACGGACGGACAAGACATAAATGTTGTAGGACAAACGACACTAAGACATCTCAGCAGATCAAGTGACAACGGGATAATGGCAAAATATATTTAAAAGTGCTGGTAATATGGGACAGTCGGGGAGATATGAAGGGAGAAAGGTGGGAGAGATAGTGAAGAGAGAGGTAACGAGAGAGAAAGTCAAGAAGAGATGAGAGTCACTGAGACACGCAACAAGAGAGATTAGGAGAGAGATAAGAATAAATAAAGTCAGGGAGAGGGGCGTGAGAATGGAGCATGGAGACAGGAAGTCAGAGAGAAAGGTGGGAGAGTGATAGAGTTGGACAGAAAGAGAGTTGGAAGGAAAGAGAGAGAGAGAGAGAGAGAGAGAGAGAGAGAGAGAGAGAGAGAGAGAGAGAGAAAGATTGGGGGAAGACAGAGAGAGTAATAGACATTATATGAGAAAGTCATCACAATAAATACAATTAAAAGGGGTAGTAAATAGACCGAGGGAGAGAAAGATAGAAAGAGCGAGACTGTAAGACACTGAGAGAGCAGACGTTTTATGACGAAGTAAAAACGCCAGTATCACATGCACGCTGAGGATATTATCGATGTAGTTAGAAGCGTTAGTCACAAGACGAGTGTAGGGAAGACAGACAGACAGACAGACATACAGACATACATACATACATACAGACAGACAGACAGACAGACAGACAGACAGACAGACAGACAGACAGACAGACAGACAGACAGACAGACAGACAGACAGACAGACGGACAGACGGACAGACATACATACAGACAGACAGACAGACAGACAGACATACAGACAGACAGACAGACAGACAGACAGACAGACAGACAGACAGACAGACAGACAGACAGACAGACAGACAGACAGACAGACAGACGGACAGACGGACAGACGGACAGACGGACAGACGGACGGACGGAGGCGAGAGATAGAAACGAGAGCAAATCTGCACCAGACAAACTCAATAAGGAAGTAGTTGGTATAAACGACATCTTCATAATAAAAACAAGAACAAGCGGTGGCGGAAGGTTAGAAAATTGTGCTGACAATAGCTTGAGAGCAGTCAGACCAGGGCTCGATACCTGGGCTCGTCGCTGGCTACAGGAGGGAGAGACTGACCACCTACTCCTCCCTGCTCTCAGACCTTCGAAATATGATGGTCCTAAAACTTCGCAAGCCCATATAAAGTTTCCTGCTACGAGACTTGTTTTTAAAGCACAACGTGAGCAATGCCTGCTCCGTGGCGAAGAGGTTACGGACGCTGTTCGTGATCCCGTATACACGCGTTCGAAACACAGCTGCATAAAAGTAAAGTAAATGTGAATATGAAATCATGAATCAGCATTATTACACTTAGTGATATTACCATACGTGCTGCGTCCCCTTCTTCGGTAGCCAACAAAGTTTCCGTGCTGATTTTACTAGCAGCTTGTGAGAAATAAATTGACGGGAAATTTATCAACACTGATAAAATACCATGAAAGAAAGAAAAAAGAGATCAGAGAACAGATGAGTAATACCAAAATTGAAACACGCAGATTGGAATTGTCCGCGTCCACGTGAAGGCTGTTCTTGAACGCACGGCCAAGCATATAGCCTCGTCTTGTTTCGTTAACCTTACTGACCTCCTGATGGAAACAATGGGAGGGTAAAGGTCATCCATGGAAGACATTGTCTGTTGAGTGTGAAATGCTAGGACCTCACGTAGTTTAGACCACATCATAATGAGGGGAGTTGTTTGTTGAGTTTGAAATGCTAGTCCCTCGAGTATTCGAGACTACATCATAATGAGGTGAGTTGTTTGTTGAGTGGAAAATGCTAGGTTCTCACGTAGTCTAGAATCATAATGAGGTGAGTTGTTTGTTGAGTGTAAAATGCTAGTACCTCGAGTATTCTAGACTACATCATAATGAGGTGAGTTGTTTGTTGAGTGGAAAATGCTAGTACCTCGAGTATTCTAGACTATATGATAATGAGGTGAGTTGTTTGTTGAGTGTAAAATGCTAGTCCATCACGTATTCTAGACTACATAATAATGAGGTGAGGTGGTCAGTTCCCTTCCTTGTCTCTCTTGCTTTCTAGAAATGTCACATATTTATTCGGTACCCGTTTAATGAGACCCGGTGACCATGCAACAATAATCCTGGAGCCCTGGGAGCTCAACTCGGATCACAGCTTAGGTAATCATGAACTCTAGATACGATGCCACGATAGCTGATTGGAAACTAACGGTTTGGTAATCAAGTACACTCACACTGCCACGATAGCTGATTGGAAACTAACAGTTTGGTAATCGTGAACACTAGCACAATGCCTCGATTGCTGATTGGAAACTAACGGTTTGATAAACATGGACACTAACACAATGCCGCGATGGCTGATTGGAAACTAACGGTTTGATAATCGTGAACACTAACGGTCACAAATAAAATTTTTGTCGCCGTTATGACAGAATAAAGACAGGAAAACAAACAATACAAAAACATACAACAAAGAAAGTGTGAAATAACAAACTTACACTTCTAAGTCTGCGGTCCCTATCTTATCACTGGCGTTACGGGGATGTGAAAGGCACACTAGTGAACACAGTGTCATAAATCTACACTCAATGCTATACAAACTCGGGTCGGTCTTAAATACGTTATGCAAATTCTGTTCTATGTTAAGTAAGTTTTACAAAATAATTCCTTCCTCACTTCCCGTCCTCACAACTCTCCACTAACCAGACTTGTATGCATAACGTCATTTTTTCTGTCAACTTATCAATACCCGTTATCTATATGCGAGACTCGCCGGCTGACTGGGCACACAGACGAATACGTGTGGCAAACACGCTGACATGTATTTGGCAACTCCCATACAGACTCACCAGTTGGAACAGCATGTTTGTAGTCAAGGTAGACGCCAAACATTGTCAGTCAGGCAGACGTGACCACATCAATGCATTCCTCATCAGATATTCCTGATGCTTGTTGCAAATGCATGTCCAGGTTGAACAAAGACGTGGTTATATCTATACAGTAATTCATAACTTTGTGACGAGGGGTATAGACAATCAAATCGGCAGCGCAGGTATTTATTGGATGACGTCATCAACTTGAGAGTATGTCTACTATTGACTGTCAGCCCTTGACTGTGTTCAGCAGTAGTCAGACGACCATATCCTCGGCGCAGTTACGACAAACGGTTCCGTTTATTGAGGTTTCATGTTGGTCTAGTGCCATAAATAAGAAAGTTCAGTGACTCTTGAAAGCAAAGAGTACACAGTCAAATGCCTTTGAATAATTCACAGAACATGAGAATAGATTTACATTAAATTCTCTGCACTTCTCTATTATTAAACGCATGTTCAGTATGTGATATCTTGTTCCTCTTCCTTGTCTAAATCCACCTTGAACCACGTTAATTTCTTCTTCAATTTTCTTACGAAGTCTTCCCATTATGATATTTAGTACAATTTTACTTGCATGACTGATCAGGGCAACAGTTCTATAGTTAGTGCATAATTTCAGGTTGCCATTTCTTGGTATTGGAATGAAGATAGTTCTCTTCCAATCTTATGGCCATGTACCATATTTCCAAAACTTTTTACATGACGCGTGATAGATGTATATGCTTTCTTCTCCTCCCGCTTTAATTAGTTCAGGTGGTATCTCATCACATCCAGGTGGATTACCCTTCTTCAGGTTCTTTATTGCACATACAATTTCATCTACTGAGGGTTCAGGTTTTGTCTCTTTTATCAATGGTTCGTGTATCTCATTCATATCCTCATTGTCATTCAAATTATACATTCCGCTGCAGTATTCCTGAAATCTCTCTAGAATGTGCCTAGATTACGTTTAGGTAGTTCCCAACAAGTCACAGATAAGATTTAATTGCGGTTGCACATTTCTTCTCAATAACTTCATTTCTTTGAACATTTCGTAATCTCTTCCAGTCTTATGAAATTGCTCTTTTCTGGTACGGCAATCTTGTATATATTGGTGTTGGTCCTTTCTTACGTTCTTTCTTATTTCTCGAGTTAAAGATGTATACTTCATCCTGCTTTTATCGGATTCACCTCCTTTCTGTTCCAGTTCCCTTCGTTATTTTAATGTCTCTGATGTAATCCATGGACTCACTTATATTAACATTCGGCTCGCTCTCCATAACAGGGGCGAAACAATCACACACATTCAATGATTACACTCTTACACGCGGTAGCGTGAAGTAAATCCTTTATTCACGGAACCTAGAAAAAGAGTTTTGAGTGGATACATAGAGCCTGTTCTTTTGTATGGATGTGAATCTTGGACAATGTGCAGTCAAGCTGAAAAACATTTGATGGCTACAGAAATGTGGTTTCTGAGGAAAATGCAAAGAGTACCATGGACAGGTAGAAAAACCAATGACCAAGTACTACAGGAGAAAAATGAAAATCGTAGACTGATTAGAGAAATAAGACGAAGACAGTCAAAATTTTTTGGACATGTTATGAGAAGAAATGGATTGGAGAACTTATTAACAACTGGCAAGATCAAGGGGAACAGACCAAGAGGAAGACCGAGAGGAAAATACCTGGATGGCTTGGCCACGTGGCATGGACGAGACAGGAACACTGAGCTGATCCACGACTCTGGTATCGAGTGAAATGGCGAGTCATGACCGCCCACGCTTTCAGGCATGGCACAGGATTGATTGATTGATTGATTGATCTATATATTGGTACATTCCTGGAGGTTGCGCTCATAATCATGTGCAACTCGTATATTATCACAGCAGTATATACATGCATTATACATTTTAAAATAGATACAAAATAACTCGTTCACTGCCTCAGCTCAAGCACATCTCAATCTATCGATCAGTCACGCTATATCTCATTACAGCCATCTCACAACGATCACGAAACACAAGCATAACACTCTCTGTCCGTCCGTCTCGAAGTCCTTAACCCGTCTGCCTGACACAGGTATGTTCGGTCAGACCTTCGCTTCTCACAGTACGTGTCGCCCGTGCGGTGTAACGTGACACGATGACCACAGGGCTTCAACTGGTTAGTAGTTGACCTGTACTCGGTGACACCAGGCTGCCTGTCCTGATCGCCTGTCGTAAGCTGTCCTCCGCTAACTCCTGTCACTGTTATATATTGGGTTAGTTGATATTGGGCTAGTTGATATTGGGTTCCTGACAGTTGTATGCATCTGGTATTTTTGTGAGATCAAAACGAAGTGGCTGGCCTTGGTCCTCGGGTAAGCTTTTTGAGTTTTACTTTCACATCTGCTTCTAATTACTGATGATCACAGTCTGCACTTCGTAAAGTTTTTGCCGATGTTATTCTTGATCTCCATCTTCTTTGTATTAAAATATAATCTATCTGGTTTTTGGTAGTTCTTTATATCTCATATTATTCCTTGTAATGTATTTTGCATTGTTTAATTTAACATTTACCATCATTCTTGCTTATCGTGTCTATATTATTATATTTATGCTGTATATTAATGGTGCATCTCTCACTTATTTCATTTTTCGACTCCATGCATATAACCATGTACAGTTCTGCGCTGCCTCCACTTGGAGCACTGATTTGTGTGCTACTGATGCCCACTATTTTGCCTGTGAATCTGACTAACAGTTCTATCCGATATTGTCATATATCCGTGTACTAGTTTACCTCTTGCTCTGTCCAAAATGCCTTCCTTCGTTTGCCATCACGAGTAAACCATTTTATAGTCATCTCAACCCAATTACACTTCCTCCAGTCTGTCTTGTTTCATAATGCGAATCTAAATTTTGCTCTTTGTGTGGTCCACTCCACCAACTACTTCGAATATTTTTATTCATCCCAAGTTCTATTAATTAATGCAGTCGTCAGTTTTGGCCACATGTTGGAGAGACACAAGGTAGAACTTATTGTGACAACTGGAAAAACGTGTGAAAGAGAGACTGCGGGTAAAACATTGAATCAAAACTGTTGAAAGTTTTGTGTCATGTCATGGAATTGTGTCAGCACTCGAACTCCTACATGCAGTTGAAAATCAGCCAGATGCGGACAAGCATGATCGCCCACGCCGGGGCACTTGATGATGATTAATTAACGTCTTGTTTTAGCTGCAGTAGATGGTGGTTGACAGGCCTGGTAGCACCTGCAGCACAAGATGTTCCCGACCGGACGAAGCAGTTCCTTTGACGTCTTTCATGTTAACTGAATTATTATGTCCAGACATGATTTCCTTGACAAAAATACCCGCAGAAGTCTAGAGTTTCTTTCTGTAGGGGCAGTGCCCATCCTGGGTAGGCTGACCTAGGACGCTGACCCAGTATCTACCTAGCTCTGCTAAAGCTGTGGCCAGGTCTGAACACTTGTCAGCTGCTCACCATATCACATAGCCTTGATTTTGGGTGTAGTGTAAGGGATGAAAGAAAAGAGAAATACCCATGCCCAGGTGTCCTGCAGGTCAATGAAGGGAATGAGACGCCTTACATCTATTGGTAGAGTTTGCACATCTGTACTCCAGTAAGTGCTCCAGCCTCATGTATAGATCACATAATGAAGTGCTCAGCGCAGCGCACGAATTCTGTAGCATTAGCGATGCTCCTAATGTGTATATCAAAATCACATATACTCTACATATTCTGTGTCTGTAACTTATTGATGCCGACTTCGTGGCTTAGAGGTTAGCGACTTTTCTCCGTAATCTCGTATTCTCTCGTAGGTAACGTGATGACGGTGAGAATCAGCAGTGGTTCGAATCGCATCGGTAACTTACGGGGTATGTTAGCCGGCCGCTCAGAAAGCAATACAGAGCGTAATCTTGCCAAGAAATCAACATACAGCTGAAAGATGCTGGTGTTGACAGCGATGTCCTGTAAAGGATATGCAAAAAAAAAAAAAACTGATTGATTCTTCCAACTAGCGCGTAGAACGGTTGACGACGTCTACTTCAATCTAGCGTGGTGGTTCTCAACCTTTTTTGGCCCATGCCCCTCTTCACCATATTTTCAGAACGTCATTCCTACCTAAAAATTTGGCCCGTGCCCCCCTTCACCATATTTTCAGAACGTCACCCCCCCCCCCCCCCCTTTCGTATTTCCTACCTAAAAATTTGGCCCGTGCCCCCCTTCACCATATTTTCAGAACGTCATTCCCCGCTTTCGTATTTCCTACCTAACAATCCCCCTCCCTCCTTACACAGTATACGTAACAATGGAAGCTAAATTTAATAGCACATTCAAAAACAGGTCTAGACGTCCACATAACACGTGATTTGTGGGTCTACTTACTTTATAAAATGAAGTTTAGAAGGGTGAGACATACAGAACCGTAAAGTATGAAGGGAAAAACAATATCAAGTAATCGGCTCTTGTATTAATGCCATCTTGAAATAATCTAAATTCTCCCCCCCCCCCCCCGGAAACCCTAACATTCCTCTTTAGGGGGCAATTCCTCACCGGTTGAGAACCACTGATCTAGCGGGTACGACAGTTGACGGCGTCTACTTCAATCTTGCGGGTACAACGGTTGACGCCGTCTACTTCAATCTTGCGGGTACAACGGTTGAAGGCGTCTACTTCAATCTAGCGGGTACAACGGTTGACGCCGTCTACTTCACTCTAGCGGGTACAATGGTTGACGGCGTCTACTTCAATCTAGCGGGTACAACGGTTGAAGGCGTCTACTTCAATCTTGCGGGTACAATGGTTGAAGGCGTCTACTTCAATCAAGCGGGTACAACGGTTGAAGGCGTCTACTTCAATCTAGCGAGTACAACGGTTGACGCCGTCTACTTCAATCAAGCGGGTACAACGGTTGAAGGCGTCTACTTCAATCTTGCGGGTACAACGGTTGACGCCGTCTACTTCAATCTAGCGGGTACAACGGTTGACCACGTCTACTTTAATCTTGCGGGTACAACGGTTGACGGCGTCTACTTCAATCTTGCGAGTACAACGGTTGAAGGCATCTACTTTAATCTAGCGGGTACAACGGTTGAAGGCGTCTACTTCAATCTAGCGGGTACAACGGTTGACGGCGTCTACTTTACAACGGTTGACGGCGCCTACTTCACGATCTCTGTCTCGGGGTTGGTCACACCAACAACGTGCACATGGGTACTATATATTATTGTATTGCCTGAGACGACTCCGCGTTAGACCGAACCCAAGGACTGGGGGGTGAGTACAGCATGCTCGGGCTCTGTATACTGGAAACATGATCGCTGTATACGTGATCTCATACCTGGCGCTTCTAGGTATAGAGGCGGAAATCGCATCTCAAAGACGGTTTCACATTCACTCCCCGTCCCCCTCCCTTTTTTTTCTTTCCCCTTTTCTTTCAACGATTCCCAGTTTACAAGACACAGCATTAGGCCTGCCTGTATATGTGTTTTGTTTGGATTATAAATGTGTCATAGACAAGTATCCGCATTGTGATGTCAATAAGATATGTAGTTACCGTTGAATTATATCTATTTCATTTGTTACTGCTACAATGACAGCCTCATATGCATTCCAACGCTTCGCTTTGTTCTGCAGCATCGATGCTGTCTTAGAGGTCAAGAGACGAGACAGGGCCGTGCTGTAGATTTTCTCAGTATGATGCAAGTCTTCGAAATGCCTCCCCTCCTTCGCTGCTTATGCCGCCCCTTAAAGGGCCTCCTGATGAGCCGCCTCTCTGTATCATAGCACGGTACGGTCCTGAGACGAGATATTATACCCAGCTCCTCATCGGAACAGTGAACATAAATACTATGGGATGGCTGTTATGTCGGAAGACTGTAGGTCAGTAATGCCAAGTGTGCAGTGACATCCTTAACTGTAACGTAACACATCACAAAGAGTTTACTAAGGATCATCATGTATAGGGTTTAAAGGAAAATAAAAGCAAACAATAAGTGAAGAGCAGTGTGGGTGTTTAGAAGGCAAAGGTACAACAAACGGTGTGTATTTGCTGAGAATTAAAAACAAAAAATAAAAGTCATTAAAGACCTTCATTTTTGCTACAATGATTTCATGAAATCTTTCGACAGATTAAGAAATACTGACAAGAGTGAGAGCTGGTCTGGTTCGCAAGAACAGTCCCGCGTCTGGCGTTCATTGTCTTAGATGGTTGTGTGAGGGGCACTCAATCGGGAACTTCCCAGCCGACGCAAGTTAGCAAGGCAGGCGTTTCGAGAATGTGACCGCAGCAAACCCGTTTCGTAGAAAGTCCGAACCGAAAGCTCGCTGGGTGGACGTCATCTGCCGACTGACCTCTCCTAGTTTGCGTGGGGAGCGGCCTGTGGCGAACGAAATGCCTAATATACGGAAGTGAGGCTAAGCAGCCATGTGCAGGACTTGACGATTCCTTGGGAGAGCCCGGTACCAGATCGCTATGTGTCGGCTCTGCAATTTTGGAAGCCTCCTTGGATGACGGGGAATGCCCAAGTCTGCCCCTGCCCTCTCTAGAGGGCTGACCGGGATGTCTTTGGCAGTTCTAACTTGACCAGCTGGGATGTAGGTGACACCACAACAGTGAGAGTTGAATGTCCCTCGAAACACCCAGGAAGGTTAACCCGGTCAAAAAATACCCGTAGAAGTCGGATGTGTCGGCCGAAAGGCGCCCGTACACAGCTCTGCTGTAAACTGGCACAACGCAATCAAGTCGGGGAAAAACTCTCCGGATGAACGCAAACGAAGAAGAAGATAATGACATGATGAAAATGCTGGCATGACCTCCAATTGGATGGAAACGATCTTAGAGTTATGACAAAAATTTACTGGAAACAAGCAGCTGCCATAAAAATTTATAATGACTTGTGTCAATTCCAGATAATATGAGATATGCGGTCGATACAAATTTGATTGCTAAAAATGAGCAAGATCTACAACATTTGGTGGATGAGGTTATTATACACAGTAAGAAACTAGGTTTGGAACTGAATTGTAAGAAAACATAGATCAAGGTCGTTTCCAAGAAAAAAGAAATGCCACACTGTAGCAACCAAGTGAATGGAAATGTTCTTGAACAGGTGAATGGGAATAACTGTCTCGGAACAGTCGTAACATCTTTGGAAGATGCCCCGCAGAGATTAGATCAAGAATTGCCATGGCAAAATGGAAAACATATTTACCAACAAAAAGATGTCAATTGCAGTGAAAGAAAACAAATTTAGTGGTGCTGTATAGGACCAATATTGTTGTATGCGTGTGAAACATGGACAATTAATATATAAGCTGAGAAACATCTTATGGTGGTAGAAATGTGATTTTTGAAAAAATGCAAAGAATACCATGGACAGATAGTAAATCAAATGAGACAGTCCCACAAGAGACGCGTGAAAAACGGAGATTGGAAAACTTGGGCGTAGACAGTCAAGACTTTCTGGACATATTATGAGAAGAAATGGGCTTGAAAATTTAATGACAACTGACAAACTTGATGGGAAGAGAGCAAGAGGAAGACAACGGAATAAACACCTTGATGATTTGACAGCATGGCATGGTCGGGACAAGTACACAGACCTGATTCGAGACTCTGATGACCGTGTGGGATGCCGAACCATGACCGCCCACGCGTATCAGCATGGCACTTGATGATGACGAACAGAATACACACTTTGCCCTGTAACAGTTTTACCCCAGGCTGTGCCGTTCAGGATCTCAATGAAGAGGACAACATCAGGCTCTACACTGTCGTCTGATGGCACTTGTTGGGTGTCCAGTTCAGGCCTCCCATTGCACCAATCCTGTCTTCCCTGCAGACGAACTTTGTCCTGAATATTTCAACCAGTTGTCCACTTTCCATCCCTCCCTATAAACATCAAATGTGGTCACTTGTTATATGTTTGCTTTTGTAGGCTGCTTACTGCCGTTTACACTTCTATAGACGACAGTGTGGGGGATGAGTATTAGAGAAACAGTCACATGTTCCTACCGAACGCTGTTTCTAATCTCTGTGAGCAGTCTGTTCAATTAAAAGACATGCTTGTGCAATTGAGGTGCAAGTGATGAGGATTCCCTCAAGTCCAAGAACCGTACTGAGCAATGGGATTATGCAATTATGTGCAGTGTGTGGAGATTCCATTGCAGCCAACCTTCATTGTTGAGACCGCACTTGATTGATTGATGATAAAGATGGCCCTTCGCAGACTCTGACACATATACACTGGGGGTCCGGTGCTCATGTACCCAAGCTATATTTATTTAATAGCCACATATTTACGTTATACTCTTTCAAGCCATGCATTTGGATTCTAAAGTCGATTCCAAAGGAACATCCTCCGCAACCAGGCTGCTGATTGTGCTGGAAACCCCCAGAGACAGGTTATGCTAATGTTCCAGCAATTCCCCCAGGTGGTATTTATCGGCTCATAACCTCCAAATGTGTCCACACAAACATGTTCGCCTATTACTTGAAATAATTCAGGTTTTCCCCGACAAATGTCGCTGCCTGTATGTAGGTCCCTGCTTCCCGCCAGATCCTATTCAGCTGCATAAACTAACAGGCCACAAAAAGCCAACTGTAGTTCGAGTTAATATACTCCCTTTTTCTCGCATCGTCTCTGCGAGGCACACAAGAAGCTATGATGCGGCACGCCTGACTACGGTAGATCTGTTTTGCCTGCATACATAATTGTTCACAGGTCAGCGACTAGTATATCTCTGCTCTGATCTCTGCTGTCGTTGTCGAACGATGGGTCACGGTGCCCTATTCAACTTATATTAACTGTATTTTGTCATAGCGACGCATACACAACTTCAACGCGACATACTAACCGTAGAAATGCAACTGACTCCAGCCTTGACGCGAATGCCAACTGCATGTAGACTGACGCTATATATCATGTGACACTTTTGTCACCAGCTTTACCATAACAAACGCAGGAAGAAAACGGCGTCTCTGGTGCACACGAAGTGGTGGGATCGCGACATGCCGTACCCAGCTCTAGTCATATAAC
>JACEFZ010018841.1:170000-180000 GCA_014155875.1 Cepaea nemoralis | reverse complement strand
ATAGTTCATCTGCATTAATCACATTCTCCCAGAGGGCATTCACCACATCTGCCTTATCATGCTTCAAATCACCCCTTAGTGATGCGGCACGAGCCAATCTGTTTGCCTGTTAATTTCCAACCACACCAGAGTGTCATGGACAACAAATTCAAAGAATGTTCACAACCTGGGACCTCTGAATCGACCCATGCCATTCTGCACGAAGCATGCCAGTCTTCACCTTTGTCAGCATGCTTAGTGAATCAGTTACAACCACAACACAAGTATACAGTTTGTTCTCCAACCAGCGGAAAGCCGCAGTAACCGCCTCCACCTCCATTCTCAGAATTGAGGTTCTAGTGCCGTATGCCAAGCTCTCCATTACTAGACATCGATCATTTTCTTTGGCTATGAATCCCCCGCGCACATTGTTTGTCTCTTAATACAGAGCCATCGATATAGATAATCACATTGCCAGGACGAGAGTAGTCATGAATTAACTGCTGAATTTCAGCTTCCGTAGCGCCTGCTGGCTCTACACTCACGGCCCAATGTGATTATAACCCCACACAAGTCTTAAATTATATTCGGCACTCTGACACACTCCTTGGCTCTGCCAATCTTCTCAAGTGTGCACACTTCTCTGATGGCATCTTCTGTCTGTGCCATCTATGATCTTTCTCCTAGCAGCCTGTGACCCTTGACTGCATCCATGGAACCATGCAGGAGGTGTTCCTTGTCCGCAGAAACTTTGAGGTATGACTGCAACACCTTGCGTCTGTGTGCTGTCATAAAGCAGATGAAATGTTTTGTCTGCCGTATTCGTGGCATATATATATGTTTCCAAGATGGCGACGCGATGTCTCGTTGTTCTTGGGGGAGACGCTGTTCAGTGTTTTTCTGTGGATTCCCTATGGAAATTCCCGTGAAATTCGTGTGGATAGTGTTTTTCCTTTGGATTATGTGATGTTATTTCGTGTTCGTTAATTGGAAGTGTTCAAAAGAAGCCACGGAAGGCAGGTGGTGGATGAAATTATGAGGGCAGCCGACAGATATTCGTTGGTTATGGTCTCGAGTTTTGCGACGGCAAGCTTTCTCTCTTTCGAGAGACAATGATTGCGGTCACCCGGCCAGTATGGTCACTGCCATAGAGGAAAGCAACGGCAAACTACCTCTTTGAAATTGCCTAGTTTATTATGATTCGCTTAAAGACTGATCATCGCAAGACAAGGACAGAGACATTAAAATTAGGAACATGGAACGTTAGGACGTTAAACAACGACGGAACATTAGAGAACATAACACAAGCAATTCAAAGAGAAAAAATTAATATATTAGGTATGTGCGAAACGAGATGGACAGGAGCAGGCATCAAGATACATAAAGATTTTAAGATTATTTATTCTGGAGGTGAGGATCGACATAGGGGAGTGGCAATAATTTTGGACCGGAAAACATCAACGTCTGTTCAGGGATATTGGGCCGTGTCGGACAGAGTTCTACTAGTTAAATTGAGTGGCAGACCTTTTAACATAAATGTTATTCAAGTATATGCCCCAACAGGAGAGTCCAGTGAAGATAGTGTAGAGGAATTTTATAATGACATAGAGTCTGACTTAAAGAAATGTAAAAATTCAGAAATAAACATCATAATAGGGGACTTCAATGCAAAAGTAGGAAATCAAGGGGATAGATACACAGTAGGAAACTATGGTTTAGGAGAGAGAAATGAAAGAGGATGCAGACTAGTAGAGTGGGCAAAAGAACAGGAAATGATTGTAGGAAACACCTGGTTCAAGCAACACCCTAGAAGATTATGGACCTGGAGGAGTCCTGATAGCAGGATTAGAAACCAGATTGACTACATTCTCATTAGCAGAAGATTTAGAAACGCGCTAACAGTAGCAAAAACAGTTCCCAGTGCTGATTGTTATAGTGACCACAGACTACTCACAGGAACATTGAGGATAAAGTTGAAGAAAGTCAAGTATACAACAGGGAACACTAAATATGATTTGTGTACATTGAGTAATGACAAGGAAATACAAAACAAATTCAACATAGAAGTACAGAACAGATTTGAAATATTGTCTGATCTAGAGATCCTATTCCAGGATGTGGATGATCAATGGGAAATGTTAAAGAATTCAATCAATGTGGCTGCAGAAAAAACTATTCCAAAATTAAAGAAGGTGGGTCGTAAGAAATGGATGACTGAGGAAATTTTACACTTAATGGAAACAAGAAGACTCAACAAAAATAATCCTGCCAAATATGAAGAAATTCACAGACAAGTCAGAATATTATGTAGGAAGGCAAAAGAATCATGGCTTGAGGAAAAGTGCTTAGAAATTGAAAAACAACACAACAGTCAAAATACCAAATTAGTGCACAAAAGAATTCAGGAACTTACTAATAAAAGAACAAGTACATCAACAGGCTGTCTAAAAACTAAAGATGGCAAAGTCATAATAGAAAAAGATCAGATTCTACATGTATGGACAGATTATGTGAAAGACCTGTATAATGATAACAGAGAGGAACAGTATGCTATTAGATTTAATAATGAAGGACCAGCAATTTTAAAGATGGAGGTTCAAAATGTTCTTAAGCATATGAAAGCTGGCAAGGCCCCCGGTGCAGATAACATCACAACAGAAATGATTAGAGCTCTAGAAGAATTTGGACTAGAGCAAGTCACTAGACTGCTGAACACATTATATGATACTGGAGATATACCTTCTGAATTATGTAATTCTGTATTTATTGCAATCCCAAAGAAATCAGGAGCCTTAGAATGTGATCAACATAGAACAATTAGTATAATGAGTCACATCACAAAGATTTTGTTACGAATTATCATGCAAAGAGTGAGGAAGAAAATACAACCTGAAATAGGGGAAGAACAATGTGGTTTTGTAGAAGGAAAGGGTACAGTAAATGCTGTGTATATGCTGCGAACAGTTATTGAACGTGCTTTAGAAGTAAACAAGGATATACATCTTTGCTTTATTGACTACACAAAGGCTTTTGATAGAGTTAGACATGTCAACATTGTGGATATGCTTGCAGATCTACAAATTGATGGGAAAGACATTAGACTTATAAAAAACATATATTGGAAACAACAAGCTGCCATAAGGATTGATAATGAAGTAGGACAATACCAACCTATTAAGAGAGGTGTTAGGCAGGGATGTGTAATGTCTCCAGATCTTTTTTCCCTATACAGTGAAAATATTTTCAGAAATGTAGAAGACCTAAATGGAATCAGCATTGGAGGACGAAACATAAATAACATTAGATATGCAGATGATACAGTATTGATTGCAGACAATGCACAGGATCTGCAACAATTAGTAGACGCTGTGGTTGTACACAGTGAGCAGCTGGGGTTGGAATTAAATTGTAGGAAGACACAGGTTATGGTCGTCACTAGGAAGAACGAAGTACCACAATGTAATATACAAGTAAATGGGAATATTCTTCAACAAGTGAATCGGTTCAATTATCTCGGAACAGTCATAACATCTGATGGCAGATGCCTTGAAGAGATTAGAACAAGAATCGCCATTGCGAAAGTAGCCTTTAGCAAGATGAAAAACATTCTGACCAATAAAATGATGTCAATTGAAACGAGAAAAAGAGTGTTGAGGGGATACATAGAGCCTGTTCTTTTGTATGGATGTGAAACTTGGACAATGTGCAGTCAAGCTGAAAAACATCTGATGGCTGCAGAAATGTGGTTTCTGAGGAAAATGCAAAGAATACCATGGACAGATAGAAAAACCAATGACCAAGTACTACAAGAGACAAATGAAAATCGTAGATTGATTAGAGAAATTAGACGTAGACAGTCAAAATTTTTTGGACATGTTATGAGAAGAAATGGACTGGAGAACTTAGTGAAAGCTGGCAAGATCGAAGGGAACAGACCAAGAGGAAGACCGAGAGGAAAATACCTGGATGGCTTGGCCACATGGCATGGACGAGACAGGAACACTGAGCTGATCCACGACTCTGGTGATCGAGTGAAATGGCGAATCATGACCGCCCACGCTTTCCGGCATGGCACATGATTGATTGATTCGTGGCTAAATTGAATTTTCGACGTTCTCATCAAGGCACCATAGTAATTACAAGGACGTATAGTCAAGAGCATATAACGTCAACCTTTGAGACCAGTTCAGGCACAATGGCGTGTCTGACAGCTCCGTGTATACATTATATATATTACATGTACAACATGTTCAACATGCCACTTTCTATTTCCGTGAAGGTTATCTTGCAAGAGTTGCATTGTCATTATGTCATCATCTGCAAACCACGTGGCAAGCAATACATCGGCGAAATAGGTGTACGCTTGGTAGACAGTGTTAGGTAACAATTTCTGAGCATTCACTGCTTTCCATATTCCGGTATCTATGTTTTTTTTTTTTTCCAGTTGCATATCCATAACAGGACTTTGCAGTCAACACCAGCATTTTTCAGCTATTGTTAATGTTCTTGGCAAGATTACGCTCAGTAGTTTGCCATTGCATTCTGAGCGACCGGCTCACATACCCCATAAGTAACCAATGCGACGCGATCCGCTGCCGTATCTCGCACAGCTGTGTTCCTTATGTGGATGTACGGGATTACGGAGAAAGTTGTTAACACCTTCACCAGGGCGACCGACCCGGCATCTATACATTTCAAAATTGTCGGTCTATATGATATATTTTATACCCACATCTCGGCTATTAAACCTTGCATATCTCATGAAAGGGATCACTAGGAAACGGGAAAATTCTCATTGATTTTAGTTGGGGGTCTCTTTCGCCATAAGGTATCAATTTCCAAAACAACTTCATTGAACCATTTTTATTTTTACATTATGATCCTCCCATTCATCCATCAATCACATGCTATTGGCACTGTTTTGATTGTCTCATCTCATCTCATCGTGTTCCTCTTGTACCTTGCAGTGTCGAGGTGAAGTATAAACAGCGGGAGAGTGCCCGATTATGAGCTTCATGTACCGATATTCGCATGGACTTTGTTATTGCCTGAGTCCATCGTTTACGTGGTCGGCCTCTTCCTCTGTGTATACTCCAATATCTTTGTTCTCTGCCTATCTCAGTCGTGTCTTCTCCATGTAGAATGGCCTTTCCCTCCCCTGCCTAACCGCCATTATTATATCGTCTAAACTTACACTGTACTCACAGCGTAACTTTAAGTCATCAAATCTATGGCGGATGTGTGAGAGACCTGTGGGCTGAAATTGGCCAGCTGGTCAACTCAGTCTACAATGGAAATGTCTTGGGAAGCACAAGCGGCTGGTGAGATAGCGACCACATCGCCATCTTTCTGAACATGCAGTTCGTCATACAAACAAACGCGGACAGATGTAAAAGCACTCCATACGAAATCCACAGCTCACAGTGTCGCCCCAAGCACTTAACTCAGTGACAGGGCGACGGAACCATGCACTACCAGTCTAACGTGAGGAAAAGCGTAAGAAAACCATAGCCACAAGCATAAACACTCCAGCGGCCTTAACAGCTCAACAGCCTATCCTCCATATCGGAGCGGATACATTTTTCAAGATGTAATTAATGTATTCACGACATCGCGGGACATAATCAACAAGCACTGGATAACCATCAAGGCTTTTCTTTACAGCTTCAGATACTACCCCAAAATATAGAAGATACCCAAATTACTGTGGGTATTGAAATAAAACAATCTACCAATTCCCGCATCAGTCTAAAGAACGACGTGAGCTTGAAAAATAGCATGGCGTGCTGAAGAAATACATGCACAGAAGACATCCTACAACACTCGAAAACATATGTAGGTGGACATAATGTTATTTCCGAGAAAACGGCACTAGGCCATCAGATTTTATTTTGTCACTGTTACTGTCTCAGAAAAATGCCACGACGGATCGTATAAATATTGCATTTCTGTACATTGCTTGTCCATCAAAAACATCCGAATGTATGGTGGTGGTGGTAGTAGTAGTCGTAGTAGTAGTCGTAGTAGTAGTAGTAGTAGTAGTAGTAGTAGTAGTAGTAGTAGTCGTAGTAGTAGTAGTAGTAGTAGTAGTAGTAGTAGTAGTAGTAGTAGTAGTAGTAGTAGTAGTAGTAGTAGTAGTAGTAGTAGTGGTGGTAGTAGTAGTAGTAGTAGTAGTAGTAGTAGTAGAAGTAGTAGTAGTAGTTGTTGTTGTTGATGTTGATGTTGATGTTGTTGTAGCAGCAGCAGCAGCAGCAGCAGTAGTAGTAGTAGTAGTAGTAGTAGTAGTAGTAGTAGTAGTAGTAGTAGTAGTAGTAGTAGTAGTAGTAGTAGTAGTAGTAGTAGTAGTAATAGTAGTAGTAGTAGCAGCAGCAGCAGCAACAGCAACAGCAGCAGCAGTTGTAACAAAGAAGACCGAGTGCAAAGAGTTAACGTACCTAGGCCAGTATGCCTCATATTATCACTATAACATAGCCAGTACTCTTGGGTCAGATATAAGCACTAATAATAAAACCTGAAATTCGGTAGGACAATACGATAGGTCAAACTACGCTTGACCAGTTATTCTTAGTTAGTCTTTCCTCTTGAGCCCAAAGCGGCGCATAGGGCAGAAGTCATGGTTCTCCATGTCTGGCGGTTCGCTGCTACCTGTTGTAGATCTTGGATGTTTGTTTGGCCGTTGAATGAGCCCTCTCTGATGATGGTTATACGCAGGGTCTCTCTTGGTCTTCCCCGTTTTCTTTTCCCTAACGATGTCCATATGAGGGCTTGGTAGGGGAGTCTTGTCTTGTCCATTCTGAGTACATGGCCGATGTAGTTCCAACGTTTTCTTATAAAATTGGATACAATATCTTGCTTAGTCTCTTGTCTTATTTGCTTGACCAGTAGCAATAAATAAATTAGTAAGTGGAAAACACAGGGAAACGTGGATTCTCGACCATCCTTCTGTCAACCTTGTCAGAAAGATAATCGGTTCCGGAGCGCATTGCTAAGCCACAACAATATAGAAGAGTCGAGACGCGGAAACAACGAGTCTAAAAGTGCCGTTGAAATTACACGAGAGGAAACAGCTGGGCCTCCAGGGGTGTGGATAATTGCTAGAAACAGCAGTTAGTAACTATACAACAATTCAGCGATGTACGTATCGCGGATCCAGTCTTTTTAGATCAATAGTGTACTCATACATTTGATAATAAGGAAGTCTTCGACGTTATTGATGGTCAAACAAAGCAATACCGAATTTCTGCTGTGATGTCGATTCCTAAATCAATCAATCAATCAATACCGAATTTCTCATAATTTTAATAAATGTGAAGCAACGCAGAGTACGGTGTCCGTCTTCATATTGACTGTGGCCGGCCGTGTGGCTTTCGTAGATGTCAACATTACTTGCACTGTCACCCTGTTGCTGTCTGATGTGCTGCGATTTATTGTTTACATGAACAATGCTAGCACATCAACTATGCAAACACAATCGTGGTAGGTGATGGTGGTTGTGATGGTAATAGAAGTAATCTCAGCGGCAGAAGTTGATGAATACCAGTAGTAGTAGTAGTAGTAGTAGTAGTAGTAGTAGTAGTAGTAGTAGCAGCAGCAGCAGCAGCAGCAGCAGCAGCAGTAGTAGTAGTAGTAGTAGTAGTAGTAGTAGTAGTAGTAGTAGTAGTAGTAGTAGTAATAGCAGTAGTAGTAGTAGTAGTAGTAGTAGTAGTAGTAGCAGCAGTAGCAGTAGTAGTAGTAGTAGTAGCAGTAGTAGTAGTAGTAGTAGTAGTAGTAGTAGTAGTAGTAGTAGTAGTAGTAGTAGTAGTAGCAGCAGTAATAGCAGTAGTAGTAGTAGTAGTAGTAGTAGTAGTAGTAGTAGTAGTAGTAGCAGTAGTAGTAGTAGTAGTAGTAGTAGTAGTAGTAGTAGTAGTAGTAGTAGTAGTAGTAGTAGTAGTAGTAGTAGTAGTAGTAGTAGTAGTAGTAGTAGTAGTGGCAGTAGTAGTAGTAATATAATAATAATAGTGAGTCAGGTCTTAGTCAGATATGACTGAGCTACCGTATGACAGTAGACGGTACTACCTGCTCCGAATGTTGGGCGGCGCTTACCAAACACGACACCCCACATTGTGCCAACGGCTTCGGGCGGAAGAGCGCAATTGGGAGGGTACAAGCCTTATCCTGGTGCGAGGAAATGCAACCCAAAGACAAAATAAGTCATGGCAGGGCAGACCAGGCCCTAAGCCTTGGTTGGCAGCTGGTCTAGGATCGAAGCTCCGACAGGCGGACAGTTAGAGCATTGCTTTGCTGATCCGGCAGCTTCTGCAGCTTGTCTTGTTACAGATTATAGGTGACAACTTTCCTCTGGAGTGAACTAGGCAGGCCGAGAGAGGGGTCATGCTGCATGGGCAACACATGGTTTCTTTATTTTAGCCCAGGCTTTGTGCTATGGAGAGGCAATAACTCCATCCCTGGTCTTAACCGGTCTCGGAATCAAAGCGACAGGCAACTGTTACGGGTTATAAGTCCTTGTCAGTTGGCGTAGACATGGGGCGCCACGCGTTGCCTCTGACGGTGGGAGACACCTACAGGTGTCACTGATCAGCTACCGCCCGCCTCAAGCTATGCATCCCCCAGCCAATTGGATGCTGATCCGCCACAGCCTGCCTGCTTCAATGGGTGCTTGGGGCTAGGACAAAATCTGAATCGCAGGCTGTAAAACCAATGCACCAGGTACTAATAAAAAGAATAGAAACCTCAAGCTACGGCTTGCAACCTGGAACGTGAGAACCATGTGTAAGGATTTTCCACTGACTTGACAAATATTGACGATGTGAGAAAAACGGCTGTGATTGATGCTGAACTCAATCGTCTTAACATTGATATTGCTGGCCTGCAGGAGACCCGCCTCGCTGAGGAAGGGTCACTCAGGGAAAACAATTACCCTTTTTTTGGAAGGGAAGAGAGCAGGCAGAAAAAAGGCAACATGGTGTGGGCTTTGCAGTGAAGAATTCGCTACTGGGAATGATTGATATCCCAGCTGGAGGTAATGAAAGATTATTATCACTGCGCTTGGCAACCTCTTGTGGATTTGCCACCATTCTCACTGCATATGCACCGACACTCGCTTCCTCTGATGATGTGAAAGATACGTTCTATGAGCAGCTAGACTCTGCGATCAAGGCAGTTCCAAAGTCCGACTACATTTATATGCTCGGTGATTTCAATGCTCGTGTGGGCAAGGACTCGAGTTCATGGCCAGTGTGCCTTGGAAAATACAACATCGGTCGCATGAATGATAATGGGCAAAGGCTGCTGGAGCATTGCACTAGAAATGACCTATGTATTACAAACTCCTTTTTTAAAACAAAAGAGATGCATAAGGTCACATGGAAACATCCAAGATCCAGCCATTGGCATCAGTTGGACTTCATTATCACACGGAGACAACATCTGAACCATACATCATTAACTCGAAGTTACCACAGTGCTGACTGTGATACAGATCATTCTTTGGTTGTTGCAAGGGTTAGACTGAGACCAAAGAGAATCTACACAGCTAAACACAAGTCTAGCCCCAGGATTAGTATTACTAACACTCACGATCCTGGAAAGTGCTTTGAATTTCAACAGCAACTTGAAGACGCTTTCAATGATACATCTGAAAATTGTATAGTAAATGATAAATGGAGTAAACTTACGGAAACTATTTATAAAACAGCGGTAGGGGTTTACGGTACTGTGGATCATAAGAGGCAGGACTGGTTTGCGGCAAACAGCCAGATACTGCAGCCCTTGATTGATAAAAAGAAGATAGCTCTCTTAAGAAACAAGGAAAGACCAACGCGTAACACTCTGAGTGAGCTGAAGCAAGCGAGGAAGGATGTACAAAAGGCTGCCAGGCAGTGTGCGAATGACTATTGGATCAAGTTATGTGAGTCCATTCAAATCGCAAGTAATAAGGGAAACATCAGAAGCATGTATGAAGGGATAAAGAAAGCCTGTGGTCCAATGATCAAAAGAAGTGCACCGCTGAAAACCTTGACTG
>JACEFZ010018841.1:97500-165000 GCA_014155875.1 Cepaea nemoralis | reverse complement strand
TCTATCTCTGTGCCTTCCCGTTGTTTTTCTGTCATCGGTTGCGGCAGTTAACAGTAGGTTTTCACGACTTTTTCTTTCATCAGTTTTCACGAGTTTTTATGTCATCAGTTATGACAGTTGTCAGTAGGTTTTCAAGCGTCCCCCCCCCCCCGATAACGTGCCATTTAAAACTCTTTAGTCTGTGTCTAATTTCTCTAACCAATTTACGGTTTTCATTTGTTCAAGAACTTCCTCATTCTTTTTTCCTCATTCTGTTTTTCTGCCTGTTCCATGGTATTCCGCTGCGATTTTCTCAAAACCCAAAAGTAGTCCGCGAACAGAGGAAAAGACTGAGCACCTTTCCCTGCGTGCACTAAGACCTACACAATGTGATGGCCCCATCACATCACAGACCAATACTGGATCCTTGCTGTGGGACATGTTATCACTCATATTTATCATATCTCAACTGCTATACGATGTTTCTCAGCTTGTCTCCTTGTTGTCCAAGCTTCGCATGCATATATCAGTATGGGTTGTATATAAGACTTCACTGACTATTATTGCATTATCTGTTTGGTCTCACACAAAGCCAACTGACCTGCAAACTTAAGAGCCAGGAAAGCTAAGGAAATACATTACCATCACAGGCAGCGGGGGTATCTTCTCTCAGCCGGCTGTCAGTAACATGTCGACCTGGTTCTCTTGTTCCACAGGCTTCTATAATGCCTGTTTCTGTTACTTATATATTTTATTTTAATGAAGAAATGCAATTTCCCTTCGCTAGCTAGGATTCTCGAACTAATTAACTCCTTGTTATATAATGTTGACACCTAATTTTTTCTCTTTGATGTGTTTATATTTACATATTCTTGTTGCCTCCTAGTCTTCTTCTTCTTCTACGTTCATCCGGAGTTTTTTTGTTTTTTTTCGGACGTGATTGCGTTGTGCCTGTTTACAGCAGAGCTGCATTCTTGCGCATTTAGGCCGACACATCCGACTTCTGCGGGCATTTGTTGACCGGGTTATCCTTCCCGGTTCCTCCCAGTCAAATGCTATTGTTGTTGTTGTTGTTATTATTATTATTATTATTATTATTATTATTATTATTATTAGTATATAATCGGCATAACACAAGTACATAATCGGAGTAACATTAGTACGTAATCAGCGTAACATTAGTACATAATTGGCGTAACATAAGTACATAATCAGCGTAACAAAAGTACATAATCGGAGTAACATAAGTACATAATCGGCGTAACATAAGTACATAATCGGCGTAACATATGTACATAACTGGCGTAACATAAGTACAGAATAGGGATAACATAAGTACACAATTGGTGTAACATAACACCTGTGCTTTGTAACGTACTAGGTGCATAGACAAGTTACTTGCATAAGTTACATCCTGAAGAAAGCTAAGTGGAACCACATGAGGAGCCAGTGGGAAAATACTTAGCAAAATTTATCAACTGAGCATACGACCACACTTGGAATACGGGTCAACTGCGTGGTGTTCAGCATTTAAGAAAAAACCACACTACAAGAGCTGGACAAGGTGCAAAATCAAGCTATAAGAGTCGTAACAGGAGGGATGAGATCAATCCCTATATTAGCAATGGTAAAAATGGGGAGGACATAAGCACTGAGAGAACGCAGAGATACAAAAACACCAATACAAGCAAAAAAGTTCCTCAGCTTGCCAGGCCACCCTATGAAGAACCGATTTGAAAGCTTAGCTATGGGGCGGTTGAAAAAAAAGGAGTTTTATCCACGAGGCCAAACGACTCTGAAGAGAAACCACCAATCTTCCCACAGTTGGTATCCCACTGACAACTATTCCAGAGCGACTCCATGGAAAGATGAACATAGACTATCGCTACAAATCCAGACAAAAGTGAGAGGAATATTTGACAAGGAAGAACAGAACAGCGTACAGCGCAGAACAGCCACTCTCAGCTTCCTTGATCACGAATACCAACAGGATCTCCGGATCCGAGTCTACACAGATGGGTCAGCGCAAAATGCTGTTCGAAATGGAGGAGCGGGAGTGTATATAGAATACCCAAATAATACTAGAGACACGGCCAGAGTTCAAACAGGAAAGTACTGCCATAACTATGATGCTGAAATTGAGGCAATCAAGATAGCAATAAAGAAATTACAAAATACCCGCCATGGTAGACAACCTGTGGTGATATTGACAGATGCAAAATCCGTAATAAAGGCACTCCTGTCTGGGAAATTACTAGTTCTAAGGACACTACTTTCTGAACTTAGCCGTCAGCATAAGGTCACCATACAGTGGATACCATCCCACTGTGGAGTACACGGAAACGACAGAGCTGATCGATTGGCTAAGGAAGGAGCAAAAGAAGAACAGCCTGATGTGCCCATTACATTCCACCAAAAGAAAACAATGATCAAATCAGTCAGAAGACCACCAAACCTTACTCAAGACGACTACCACGTTATGGACAGACCAGAACAGGTCATTATTCTGCGCCTCAGAACAGGACACAAGAAGAAGAAGAAGAAGAAGAAGAAGAAGAAGAAGAAGAAGAAGAAGAAGAAGAAGAAGAAGAAGAAGAAGAAGAAGAAGAAGAAGAAGAAGAAGAAGAAGAAGAAGAAGAAGGAGAAGAAGAAGAAGAAGAAGAAGAAGAAGAAGAAGAAGAAGAAGAAGAAGAAGAAGAAGAAGAAGAAGAAGAAGAAGAAGAAGGAGAAGAAGAAGAAGAAGAAGAAGGAGAAGAAGGAGAAGGAGAAGAAGAAGAAGAAGAAGAAGAAGAAGAAGAAGAAGAAGAAGAAGAAGAAGAAGATGTCATCATCATTTGCGATGCTAATAAGCGTGGGTGGTCATGTTTCGCCATCTCTCATTTAACATTTAAACTCAGTAGAATGTGACGTCGAAACAGTGAGGATTTGACACTAAAACTGAGTAGAATGTGACGCCGAAACAGAGATCCAGGAGAGCTAGCCATATGTTAAATCTTAATTTGGCACAGTTTCATTTTCCCCCTTTTAAATTGTTAGCGTGCTCTACAACATCATTTTTGTTAAGTTGCATATCCCTTACAAGAGATTGCAGTCAACACCAGCATTTTTCAGCTGTTGTTTGTAATCTTGGCTCAGTAGTTTGCCATTGCTTTCTGGAACACCGGCTCACACACGCCTAAGTAACAAACGCGGCGTGATCCGCTGCCAAATCTCGCCTAGCGGTGTTTCTCACGTAGATATACGTGATTACGGAGAAAATCGTTAAATCCTTCGCCAGGGAGACCGGTCTACAACAGCATACGGAAATATAATCTGTGATGAAAATATAGGTGTAGTGACAAAACATATCCTTGTCTTACCCCTGGCTTTATCTCCCATCTTACCCCCACCTTGAATGTTAATATCTTTTTTTTTTTATATCGCGTCATTATATTTCACTTTATGAATGTTTTGGTATAATCAATAAAGGACAAATATACGAGCTTGTGTGTCTCTGTCTGTCTATTTGTATTCGTATTGTGTAGAAGAACCAACGGCAAATTACACCATTAAAGAACTCTTATTTACGGAAGATGAAGCACTAATAGAACAATCAGAAGCAGAATTACAAGTCCACATAAACAGTCCAAACGAAGTGTGCAAGAAACATAACATGAAAATTAGTGTCAGTCAAAAAAAAGGTAATGAAAAACACAGATTCGTCTAAAAGAACACCCCCTGCAGCAATTAAAGAGCTTCAAGTACTTAAAAAGTATAATATCATCAACTGGCAAATCAGAAGATGAGATCGAAAATAGATGCAATAAGGCAAACTAACTAATTAGAGAAATAGCATCAATACTAAAGTACAAACACGTATCAGTAGATTCTAAAATAGCACTCTACAATACAGTCTTCCTGCGAACTCTATGCTACCATTGTCAAACCGGATGTGTCGGCCTAACGGCGCAAGAACGCAGCTCTGCTGTAAACAGGCACAACGCAATCACATCCGGAAGAAAATAACTCCGGATGAACGCAGAAGAAGAAGAAGAAAACCTGGACAATGACAGAAAAAGAGAACGGAAAAATTACAACGGAAATGAGATTCTTGAGAAAAATACTAAGTGTATTAAGAAGACAGAAAATCAGAAATTATGAAATCAAAACAAAAAATTGGGTTATGGCAACGCTAGATTTAATTAGAAAACAGCAATGTAAATGGTTCGGCTATATAACTAGGCTACCAACTAAGTGTATACCACAACAGGAAATAATAAACAGAACACATGGAACCAGAAGAAGCGGCCGATCGTGTAAACGATAGACAGAGGGAATAACAGAGTCCATGTGAATTTCGATATACAAAGATCATAAACAGGCACTCTCACGCTGTTTATGATTCACCGAAAGGTACAAGAGAATAATGATGAGATAGAAATTAGATGAATACTTATAATGCATTCTTCGTACCTTTCCCTTCCATAAATACATACTGTTTTTTACTATTTTATTTATTTATTTATTTATTTTTTTGGTTATAGAAGATAATTATGTAACAGCACTCACTTTATGTGGATATATGGTTTGTGAGTACACTAGACATGTAGGTACTCTCTTTATGTGTATATATGGATTAAGAGTACACTAGACATGTAGGTACTCTCTTTATGTGGATATATGGATTAAGAGTACACTAGACATGTAGGTACTCTCTTTATGTGGATATATGGATTAAGAGTACACTAGACATGTAGGTACTCTCTTTATGTGGATATATGGATTAAGAGTACACTAGACATGTAGGTACTCTCTTTATGTGGATATATGGATTAAGAGTACACTAGACATGTAGGTACTCTCTTTATGTGTATATATGGATTAAGAGTACACTAGACATGTAGGTACTCTCTTTATGTGGATATATGGATTAAGAGTACACTAGACATGTAGGTACTCTCTTTATGTGGATATATGGATTAAGAGTACACTAGACATGTAGGTACTCTCTTTATGTGGATATATGGATTAAGAGTACACTAGACATGTAGGTACTCTCTTTATGTCGATATATGGATTAAGAGTACACCATACATGTAGGTACTCTCTTTATGTGGATATATGGATTAAGAGTACACCCATTCTGTAGGTACTCTCTTATGTGGATATATGGATTAAGAGTACACCATACATGTAGGTACTCTCTTTATGTGGATATATGATAAGAGTACACATACTGTAGTACTCTCTTTATGGGATATATGGATTAAGTACACCATACATGTAGGTACTCTCTTTATGTGGATATATGGATTAAGAGTACACCATACATGTAGGTACTCTCTTTATGTGGATATATGGATTAAGAGTACACCATACATGTAGGTACTCTCTTTATGTGGATATATGGATTAAGAGTACACCATACATGTAGGTACTCTCTTTATGTGGATATATGGATTAAGAGTACACCATACATGTTAGGTACTCTCTTTATGTGGATATATGGATTAAGAGTACACCATACATGTAGGTACTCTCTTTATGTGGATATATGGATTAAGAGTACACTAGACATGTAGGTACTCTCTTTATGTGGATATATGGATTAAGAGTACACTAGACATGTAGGTACTCTCTTTATGTGGATATATGGATTAAGAGTACACCATACATGTAGGTACTCTCTTTATGTGGATATATGGATTAAGAGTACACCATACATGTAGGTACTCTCTTTATGTGGATATATGGATTAAGAGTACACCATACATGTAGGTACTCTCTTTATGTGGATATATGGATTACGAGTACACCATACATGTAGGTACTCTCTTTATGTGGATATATGGATTAAGAGTACACTAGACATGTAGGTACTCTCTTTATGTGGATATATGGATTAAGAGTACACTAGACATGTAGGTACTCTCTTTATGTGGATATATGGATTAAGAGTACACTAGACATGTAGGTACTCTCTTTATGTGGATATATTGATTAAGAATACACTAGACATGTAGGTACTCTCTTTATGTGGATATATGGATTAAGAGTACACTAGACATGTAGGTATTCTCTTTATTTGGATATATGGATTAAGAGTACACTAGACATGTAGGTACTCTCTTTATGTGGATATATGGTTTGTGAGTACACCATACATGTAGGTAACTTTCCTCTGGAGTGAACTAGGCAGGCCGAGAGAGGGATCATGCTGCATGGGCAACACACGGTTTCTTTATTTTAGCCCAGGCTTTGTGCTATGGAGAGGCAATAACTCCATGCCTGGTCTTAACCGGTCTCGGAATCAAAGCGAGAGGCAACTATTGATGCTGAACTCAATCGTCTTAACATTGATATTGCTGGCCTGCAGGAGACTCGCCTCGCTGAGGAAGGGTCACTCAGGGAAAACAATTACACCTTTTTTTGGAAGGGAAGAGGGCAGGCAGAAAAAAGGCAACATGGTGTGGGCTTTGCAGTGAAGAATTCGCTACTGGGAATGATTGATATCCCAGCTGGAGGTAATGAAAGATTATTATCACTGCGCTTGGCAACCTCTTGTGGATTTGCCACCATTCTCACTGCATATGCACCGACACTCGGTTCCTCTGATAATGTGAAGGATACGTTCTATGAGCAGCTAGACTCTGCGACCAAGGCAGTTCCAAAATCCGACTTCATTTATATGCTCGGTGATTTCAATGCTCGTGTGGGCAAGGACTCTAGTTCATGGCCAGTGTGCCTTGGAAAATACAACATTGGTCGCATGAATGATAATGGGCAAAGGCTGCTGGAGCATTGCACTAGAAATGACCTATGTATTACAAACTCCTTTTTTAAAACAAAAGAGATGCATAAGGTCACATGGAAACATCCAAGATCCGCCATTGGCATCAGCTGGACTTCATTATCACACGGAGACAACATCTGAACCATACATCATTAACTCGAAGTTACCACAGTGCTGACTGTGATACAGATCATTCTTTGGTTGTTGCAAGGGTTAGACTGAGACCAAAGAGAATCTACACAGCTAAACACAAGTCTAGCACCAGGATTAATATTACTACCACTCACGATCCTGGAAAGTGCTTTGAATTTCAACAGCAACTTGAAGACGCTTTCAATGATACATCAGAAAATTTTATAGTAAATGATAAATGGAGTAAACTTAAGGAAACTATTTATAAAACAGCGGTAGGGGTTTACGGCACTGTGGATCATAAGAGGCAGGACTGGTTTGCGGCAAACAGCCAGATAACTGCAGCCCTTGATTGATAAAAAGAAGATAGCTCTCTTAAGAAACGAGGAAAGACCAACGCGTAACACTCTGAGTGAGCTGAAGCAAGCGAGGAAGGATGTACAAAATGCTGCCAGGCAGTGTGCGAATGACTATTGGGTCAAGTTATGTGAGTCCATTCAAATCGCAAGTGATAAGGGAAACATCAGAAGCATGTATGAAGGGATAAAGAAAGCCTGTGGTCCAATGATCAAAAGAAGTGCACCGCTGAAAACCTTGACTGGAGAAATCATCACTGATAAGAAACAGCAGATGGATAGATGGGTCGAGCACTATTTAGAGCTTTACTCAAGTGAGACCAAGCTAGCGGATGATGCCCTCAACGCCATAGAGGCCCTGCCAACTCTTGACCACCTGGACACACTTCCCACTATAACAGAAGTTAAGTGTGCTATAAATGAGCTTGCATCTGGCAAGGCTCCAGGTAAGGATGGGATTCCAATAGAGGTAATCAGGAGTGGGCAAGACACACTCGCTCTACAGATCCACCAGCTAATAGAGCTATGCTGGCGAGAAGGACAAGACCCACAGGATTTCAAAGATTCAAACATCATAACGCTGTACAAGAACAAGGGAGATCGGAGCGACTGTAACAACTATAGGGGTATCTCACTTCTGTGTATTGTTGGGAAAGTATTTGCCAGAATTGTTCTGCACAGACTTCAAGTCCTGGGAGATCAAGTCTACCCAGAATCACAGTGCGGCTTCCGTCAGAACCGGTCTACCATTGATATGACACTCTCATTGCGACAGATGCAAGAAAAATGCCGTGAACAGAATCAACCACTGTTTATTGCCTTCATTGACCTCACAAAGGCATTCGATTTGGTCAGTCGTGAGGGTCTGTTCAAAGCACTAGAGATGATTGGCTGCCCACCAACTCTTCTGTCCATTGTGGAATCGTTCCACACAGGCATCAAGTTTGATGGCTCAACTTCAGCAGAGTTTGAAATCAAGAGTGGAGTTAAGCAAGGTTGTGTACTAGCACCCAAACTCTTTGGGATATACTTTTCACTTCTACTGAAATATGCCTTTCGTGATCAGGATGACGGTATATACATTCACTCACGCAACATGCTGCTGTTGACAGCAATGTCCTGTAAAAGGATAGGTGGGGGGAAATATGTTGGTACACTGGATAATGTGGGTATGTTGGATTTGTCGATGTGCTGGATGAGTGGGTACACTAGATAAACGGGTACACTTGATAAATAGTAGACTGGATATATGGATATACTGCATAAGTGGATAGGATGGATATGTGGGTACACTGGATATGTGGGTACACTGGATATGTGGGTAGTCTGGATATATGTGTGCACTAGATATGTGAATATAATAATCTTTAGTGCAATTGATATATGGATACACTGGATATATGGATATACTGGATATGTGGGTACACTGGGTATGTTCATACTCTAAGTATGTAGGTACACTGGGTATGTAGGTAAACTAGGTATGTGTGTACACTGGGTATGTGGGTACACAGGGTATGTGGGTACACTGTGTATGTGGGTACACTGGGTGTGTGGGTATATTGGGTGTGTTCGTACTCTAGGTAGGTGGGTACACTGGGTGTGTGGGTACACTGGGTGTGTTCGTACACTAGGTATGTTGATACACTGGGTATGTGATTACACTAGGTATGTGGGTACACTGTGTGTGTTTGTACACTGGGTGTGATTGTACATGGGTGTGTGTGTACACTGGGTATGTGGGTACACTGGGTATGTGGGTACATTGGGTATGTGGGTACACTGGGTGTCTGTGTACACTGGGTGTGTGGGTACACTGGGTGTGTGGGTACACTGGGTGTGTGGCTACACTGGGTGTCTGTGTACACTGGGTGTGTGGGTACACTGGGTGTCTGTGTACACTGGGTATGTGGGTACACTGGGTGTCTGTGTACACTGGGTGTGTGGGTACATTGGGTATGTGGGTACACTGGGTGTGTGGGTACACTGGGTGTCTGTGTACACTGGGTATGTGGGTACACTGGGTGTCTGTGTACACTGGGTGTGTGGGTACACTGGGTGTCTGTGTACACTTGGTGTGTGGGTACACTGGGTGTGTGGGTACACTGGGTATGTGGGTACACTGGGTATGTGGGTACATTGGGTATGTGGGTACACTGGGTGTGTGGGTACACTGGTTGTGTGGGTACACTGGGTGTGTGTGTACACTGGGTATGTGGGTACACTGCGTATGTGGGTACTTGGGTATGTGCGTACACTGGGTGTGTGTGTACACTGGGTGTTTGGGTACACTGGGTGTGTAGGTACACTGGGTGTGTTCATACTCTACGTAGGTGGGTACACTGGGTGTGTGGGTACACTGGGTGTGTGTGTACACTGGGTGTGTGAGTACTCTGGATATGTGTGTACACTGGGTATGTGGGTACTCTGGGTATCTGTACATACTGGATAAGACCGTAGATGCACATAGCTTGCATGTTATGCAAATGCACCGACTTACACATCAGCCGCCAGGCTACACAGAAAAATAACATTGTCAAAGGCCCAACCTGTGGTGAAGAGAATTCGTCCAGGCAAGATTTGTCAATGTCTCGGTCCAAGTGCTGTCACTACACATAGACAGTTGTTTCCCAATACAGAGCGGGTCCCGTCACCAGCCCTATTTGCATAAGAATGTTAGGGTTGTCGTTGCTGTTTACACCCTAGTGCGTCACCGAAAAAGAACATATGATTATTTTCAAAAGCTTAGTTTACCGACTCCGTTCGCAGTTGGTTGTTTCCGTTATGTTAACTCTTAGATGCGTAGATCGTATGTGTGACCACTATTTGTGCACACATTATCTTAATATTTGGCACTTTACTATTCTGCAAGAGGGTATTGCAGTGGGACGGGAATGCACCTCTATACTTACACCTTCTTTCACACAACTTATCCTTCCAGGGTAGGTTTCTCTAGCGTCATGGAAGCGTCGCGAGTTCGGAACCTGGTTGGAGAGTGTCACGTTGCAAAATTAGAGAAGATATATCCCACATTTACCGTAAGCAAGGGATTAAAGGCATTGGAAACACATCAGTATTTAGCTAGGCAAAGAATTGTGTTCATCGAAACACAATCGAAACACACACGGTCTCATTCGTTGAAAAAGCTAGAATTTGGAATGTAAAGTTAAAAGAAGTTAAGGACAAGAGAATCGACAGAGAATCGCCTGATTGTATGTCTGTCTTAGTGTTTGCCTGACTCTCTATCCGTTTGTCAGTAAGCCCGTGCGTACATCTGTCTCTCTGTCTGTCTGTCTGTCTGTCTGTCTGTCTATCTTATGTTTGTATATATGTCTGTCTGTCTTTATGTCTGCATGTCTGTCTTTATGTTTGTCTTTATCTCTGTCTGTGTTTATGCCTGTATTTCTGTCTTTACGTCTGTCTGTCACTGTTTCCAGAAGACTGTGGACTATAGTACAAATCAAACAGTGCTTACTAACCACGATATATCCACTAAACATATATACTAAAATGCTGAATGGAATCTGCTTGTCCAAGACAACATAATTGTCATAAGACAGAAAACAGAACACAGCAACCCGCCGCAGACATTGTCTGGCATGTTCACATCTAAGTCAGTCAGTGACCTCACAAGACAGAAAACAGAACACAGCAATCCACGGGGGACATTCTCTGGCATGTTCACACAAACCACAGCAACCCACCGGAGACATTCTCTTGCGTGTTCACATCCAAGACAGTCAGTGACCTCACAAGACAGAAAACAGAACACAGCAACCCACCCGAGACATTCTCTATCGTGTTCACACAAACCACAGCAACCCACTCGAGACATTTTCTAGATGTTCACATCCAAGTCAGTCAGCGCGTTTGTTTTCATGTGTCGGGTCATCTATCATGCACGCAGCACGTCTGTGTCGTGTTAATTAAAACATTCACGGAAATCGTAGAACTAGTCTGTGAGGCACTTTGTGGCTGCCTGTAGTCGATGTGACAGGTATTAAACAAGTCTGATTCTACCAAAGGATCTGCAACGGTTAGTAGTTGCGGGTATTGCACACAAGGAGCAACTAAGGTACCAACTAGAACTAAATTGTAAGACAACAGATATTATCGTAGTCTTCAAGATTTAGAGACTTGCACAATGTAATACCCAATTAGGCGCAGACCAGCCACAACACCGCGGAAATTCAACAGTATTGAGAACCAGGGCACTGTCATTGTCAACTATCATTTACTGCCAGTATAGTACCTTACGGTGTACGGGGGGGGGGGGGTGTCTTTGAGCCTGAGAAATTAAGGAGGCCTGTCTAGTGCAGTCGTCGCGAACTGTGCAGGTTAGGAATTATTTTATTGCTCCCGAAAAAATTGCCACACCTTACAGAGGATTGGATCCCGAGTTTCCTAAAGGAGAATCCGGCATTCTAGCCACTCGGCCAGCCGCTCTTCAAACTAGGGCACAACACCGGAAAACAGGTGACAATGCAGTTGATTAGGACTGGGGTCTTTCCTGTGGCAATGTATGGAGGAGTCGAGGGCGGTTTCGCTATCAGTAAACAAGAACATTGGGATTTTCGGCTGACGGACTGCAGAAGAGATATTAGAAGATCGTGGAGCAAGAGGAAGACAAATACTGATACTCTACCAGATGTGAACATGGGAGAAAACATGGCCCATGAACAGCCACATGTCTGAGAAACTGACATACACTGGCCATGTTACAGGTCACAGCGGCTGGGAGAGAACAGGGATGGGAGGCCTGGTTCCTGTAGACGTGGTTGGGCTAGCACGAGGATAGACTCGGGACTCAGCAGACACCTTAGGCTGGAGGGTGCATGAGGGTGCATGGGAGTGCGTGAGGGTGCATGAGAGTGCGTGAGGGTGCATGAGAGTGCGTGAGGGTGCATGAGAGTGCATGAGGGTGCGTGAGGGTGCATGAGGGTGCGTGAGGTTGCATGAGGGTGCATGAGAGAGCATGAGAGTGCATGATGGTGCATGAGGGTGCGTGAGGGGCATGAGGGTGCATGATGGTGCATGAGGGTGTCTGAGGGTGCATGAGAGTGCATGAAGTTGCATGAGGGTGTGTGAGGGGCATGAGGGTGCATGATGGTGCAAGAGGGTGCGTGACGGTGAGTGAGGGTGCGTGAGGGTGCATGAGGTTGCATGAGGGTGCGTGAGGGTGCATTAGGGTGCATGAGGGTGCGTGATGGTGCATGAGGGTGCGTGAGGGTGCATGAGAGTGCGTGAGGGTGCATGAGGGTGTGTGAGGAAGGAGAACTGGTCAGAGATCGAGGGTCTTTTGGACGTGCCGTAATGAGAGCGGCGTTCTTCAAAGACCTTCTCCATGAGAAAACATCCAAGTACATGGGATCATGCTTAAACACTTGAATCGGTACGGGAAAACATCCAAGTACATTGGAACATGTTTAAACACTTGAATCAGTACCAGATAACATCCAAGTATATATAACATGCTTAAACACGTGAATCGGTACGGCTGTCTCAGAACTGTCATAACATGTAATGGGAGGTTTCAAATAGAAATTTCAATAAGAACCTCTGTGGCAAATGTGCTCTATTGCCCGATGGAAACTCGCCTCTATAGAACTGTCATTTGCAGTGAGAAATAGTGTATTAAAGTGTTATACAGAACCTATAGTGTTATATGTATGTGAAACATGGAGACAACGCAGACAAGCTGATAGACATCTAATGGCAGTTGGAGTGTGTTTTCTGAGAACATGCAAAGTATACTAGCGAAAGACAGAACAACAAATGAGCAATTACTACCAGAAGTGAATGACAATCGTAAATTGATAAGCGAAATTTGAGATAGGGCTGAGCTAATCTTGAAATCTAGTACTAGCAAAACTGATGGGGAAATAGCAAGGACAGGGCAGAGAGATACATTCCCGTATTCGCCTCGTGGAAAAATTGAGACAAGAAAACAGACCTAACGACAGGCATTTGTGCGCATGTGAGATGGGGAACCATGACCGCCTTCTTATCAGCATGGCATGTGATCATGATGAGGATAATGACGATGATTTTAGTAGAATGAGACATAGCATGGAGTTAGCCACAACTCACTGGTAGACAAAATAGAATGAGACATTGCATGGAGTTAGCCACATGTCAACTGGGAGACACAATAGAATGAGACTTTGCATGGAGTTAGCCACATGTCACTGGGAGACACAATAAAATCATACGTTGCATGGAGTTAGCCACACGTCACTGGGAGACACAATAAAATCATACGTTGCATGGAGTTAGCCACATGTCACTGGGAGACACAATAAAATCATACGTTGCATGGAGTTAGCCACAGTCATGGGAGACACAATAAAATCATACGTTGCATGGAGTTAGCCACAGTCACGGGGAGACACAATAAAATCATACGTTGCATGGAGTTAGCCACAGTCACTGGAGACACAATAAAATCATACGTTGCATGGATTTGCCACAGTCACTGGAGACACAATAAAATCATACGTTGCATGGAGTTAGCCACAGTCACTGGGAGACACAATAAAATCATACGTTGCATGGAGTTAGCCACAGTCACGGGGAGACACAAAAAAATCATAGTTGCATGGAGTTAGCCACAGTCACTGGGAGACACAATAAAATCATACGTTGCAGGGAGTTAGCCACAGTCACTGGGAGACACAATAAAATATACTTGCATGGAGTTAGCCACAGTCACTGGAGACACAAAAAAATCATACTTGCATGGAGTTAGCCACAGTCACTGGGAGACACAAAAAAATCATACGTTGCATGGAGTTAGCCACAGTCACGGGGGAGACACAATAAAATCATACGTTGCATGGAGTTAGCCACATGTCACTGGGAGACACAATAAAATCATACGTTGCATGGAGTTAGCCACATGTCACGGGGAGAACAATAAAAAACTTGCATGGAGTTAGCCACATGTCACTGGGAGACACAATAAAATCATACGTTGCATGGAGTTACCACACGTCACTGGGAGACACAATAAAATCATACGTTGCATGGAGTTAGCCACACGTCCTGGGAGACACAATAAAATCATACGTTGCATGGGTTACCCACAGTCACTGGGAGACACAATAAAATCATACGTTGCATGGAGTTAGCCACAGTCACGGGGAGACACAATAAAATCATACGTTGCATGGAGTTAGCCACAGTCACTGGGAGACACAATAAAATCATACGTTGCATGGAGTTAGCCACAGTCACGGGGAACACAATAAAATCATACGTTGCATGGAGTTAGCCACAGTCACTGGGAGACACAATAAAATCATACGTTGCATGGAGTTAGCCACAGTCACGGGGAGACAAAATAAAACATACGTTGCATGGAGTTAGCCACACGTCACTGGGAGACACAAAAATCATACGTTGCATGGAGTTAGCCACAGTCACTGGGAGACACAATAAAATCATACGTTGCATGGAGTTAGCCACAGTCACGGGAGACACAATAAATCATACGTTGCATGGAGTTCCACAGTCACTGGGAGACACAATAAAATCATACGTTGCATGGAGTTAGCCACAGTCACTGGGAGACCAATAAAATCATACGTTGCATGGAGTTAGCCACACGTCACTGGGAACACAATAAAATTACGTTGCATGGAGTTAGCCACAGTCACTGGAGACACAAAAAAATCATACGTTGCATGGGTTAGCCACAGTCACTGGGAGCACAATAAAATCATACGTTGCATGGAGTTAGCCACAGTCACTGGGAGACACAATAAAATCATACGTTGCATGGAGTTAGCCACACGTCCTGGGAGACACAAAAAAATCATACTTGCATGGAGTTAGCCACACGTCACTGGGGACACAATAAAATCATACTTTGCAGGGAGTTAGCCACGTCACTGGGAGACACAAAAAAATCATACGTTGCATGGAGTTAGCCACATGTCACTGGGAGACCAATAAAATTACTTTGCATGGAGTTAGCCACAGTCACTGGGAGACACAATAAATAACTTGCATGGAGTTAGCCACACGTCACGGGGAGACACAATAAAATCATACGTTGCATGGAGTTAGCCACACGTCACTGGGAGACACAATAAAATCATACGTTGCATGGAGTTAGCCACACGTCACTGGGAGACACAATAAAATCATACGTTGCATGGAGTTAGCCACACGTCACTGGGAGACACAATAAAATCATACGTTGCATGGAGTTAGCCACATGTCACTGGGAGACACAATAAAATCATACGTTGCATGGAGTTAGCCACATGTCACTGGGAGACACAATAAAATCATACGTTGCATGGAGTTAGCCACGTCACTGGGAGACCACAATAAATCATACGTTGCATGGAGTTAGCCACACGTCACTGGGAGACACAATAAAATCATACGTTGCATGGAGTTAGCCACACGTTCCATGGGAGACACAATAAAATCATACGTTGCATGGAGTTAGCCACATGTCACTGGGAGGACACAATAAAATCATACGTTGCATGAGGTTAGCCACATGTCACTAGGGAGACACAATAAAATCATACGTTGCATGGAGTTAGCCACACGTCCACTGGGAGACACAATAAAATCATACGTTGCATGGAGTTAGCCACACGCACTGGAAGACACAATAAAATCATACGTTGCATGGAGTTAGCCACACGTCACTGGGAGACACAATAAAATCATACGTTGCATGGAGTTAGCCACACGTCACTGGAGACACAATAAAATCATACGTTGCATGGAGTTAGCCACATGTCACTGGGAGACACAATAAATCATACGTTGCATGGAGTTAGCCACATGTCACTGGAGACACAATAAAATCATACGTTGCATGGAGTTAGCCACATGTCACTGGCAGACACAATAAAATCATACGTTGCATGGAGTTAGCCACATGTCACTGGGAGACACAATAAAATCATACGTTGCATGGAGTTAGCCACACGTCACTGGGAGACACAATAAAATCATACGTTGCATGGAGTTAGCCACACGTCACTGGGAGACACAATAAAATCATACGTTGCATGGAGTTAGCCACACGTCACTGGGAGACACAATAAAATCATACGTTGCATGGAGTTAGCCACACGTCACTGGGAGACACAATAAAATCATACGTTGCATGGAGTTAGCCACATGTCACTGGGAGACACAATAAAATCATACGTTGCATGGAGTTAGCCACATGCACTGGGAGACACAATAAAATCATACGTTGCATGGAGTTAGCCACATGTCACTGGGAGACACAATAAAATCATACGTTGCATGGAGTTAGCCACATGTCACTGGGAGACACAATAAAATCATACGTTGCATGGAGTTAGCCACATGTCACTGGGAGACACAATAGAATGAGACTTTGCATGGAGTTAGCCACACGTCACTGGGAGACACAATAAAATCATACGTTGCATGGAGTTAGCCACACGTCACTGGGAGACACAATAAAATCATACGTTGCATGGAGTTAGCCACACGTCACTGGGAGACACAATAAAATCATACGTTGCATGGAGTTAGCCACATGTCACTGGGAGACACAATAAAATCATACGTTGCATGGAGTTAGCCACATGTCACTGGGAGACACAATAAAATCATACGTTGCATGGAGTTAGCCACATGTCACTGGGAGACACAATAAAATCATACGTTGCATGGAGTTAGCCACACGTCACTGGGAGACACAATAAAATCATACGTTGCATGGAGTTAGCCACATGTCACTGGGAGACACAATAAAATCATACGTGTGACGGGGAGCAAAAATTACTGGGGCCATAAACTAATAAAAAACCCCACAACAATAAATAGTTAATCCCAGCACAAAAAAAAAGTTAATTCCCGCACAAAAAAAAATTGAAAGGTAAAAAACAAAAAATTCAGGGGAACCAAACAAAAAAGTTGCGGAGTTAGCCACAACTGGAACAAATAAAAACGTTGCATTCCCCCGAGGACCAATAAAACTCGGGAAGTACACCCCTTGGAGCCAATAAATCATCGTTATGGAGTCCACATAGGGACACAAAAAAACTCATGATAGAAAAGTAGGGAAATAACAATTCATAGCAATAAACCCACTTTCCGGGAGACCAAAAAAAAAATTAGGAGTTACCCACAGTCACAAAAACCAATAAAAACTTATGGTTAAACTCCGGGAAAAAAAACATAGTGAAACCACGTCACGGGAAAAAAAACATACGTTGCATGGAGACCACATCACTGGGAAACAAAAAATTACGTTGCATGGAGTGCCACAGTCACTGGAGCAAAAAATTACTTGCATGAGTTAGCCACACACCTGGGAGACACAAAAAATCATACGGGGAGTTGCATTTCACTGGGAAAAATAAAATATACGTTGCATGGGTTGCCACCAGGGAAAAATAAAATCTACGTTGCGGGGGTTAGCCCACTCCGGGAACACAATAAAAAACTTGCATGGAGTTAGCCACACCACTGGAGACACAATAAAATCATACGTTATGGAGTTCCACAGTCACTGGGAACAATAAAATCCTTTGCTGGGTTAGCCACAGTCACGGGAGACACAAAAATCATTTGATGGAGTTAGCCCAATGGGAGCCAAATAAATTCATATTACGGCATGGGAGAAAAAATCAGGGGGAGAAATAAACATACGTCTGGGAGAAATCATGGGGACAAACAACTTGGAGAAATCATTTGGGAAAAAACATACGTTGGAGAAAAAAATCTTGGGGAAAAAACCTCTGGAAAAAAAATCTGGGAACCCCTTCATGGAAACATTTCCTGGAACCACAAAATAAAGGAAAATAAAAACGTTCATGGGAAAAAACGTCCTGGGCCAAAATTGCAGATTAAACACTGAAAATAAAACATCGGGAAGTTAGCCACACGTCACTGGGAGACACAAAAATCATAGTTGCATGGATTACCACCTTGGGACAAATAAAATCATACGTTGCATGGAGTTAGCCACATGTCACTGGGAACAAATAAAAATATTCATGGAGTTAGCCACAGGTACTGGGACACAATAAAAATTTGAGGTTCCACTTTCCTGGGAACAAAAAATATGGGGTTACCACTTCCGGGAGACAAAAATCATACGTTGCATGGAGTAACAGTCACTGGGACACAAAAATATACTTTTGGGGTTCCCAAACCCGGGGAAATAAATATATTGCATGGAGTTAGCCACAGTCACTGGGAGACACAAAAAAATCATACGTTGCATGGAGTTAGCCACATGTCCGGGAGACACAATAAAATCATACGTTGCATGGAGTTAGCCACAGTCACTGGGAGACACAATAAATCATACGTTGCATGGAGTTAGCCACCGTCATGGGAGACACAATAAAATCATACGTTGCAGGGATTAGCCACACGTCACTGGGAGCACAAAAAAATCATACGTTGCATGGAGTTAGCCACAGTCACGGGGAGCACTAAAATCATACGTTGCATGGAGTTAGCCACAGTCACTGGGAGACCAAAAAATAACTTGCATGGAGTTAGCCACAGTCACTGGAGACACAATAAAATAATTTTGCATGGAGTTAGCCACACGTCACTGGGAGACACAATAAAATCATACGTTGCATGGAGTTAGCCACACGTCACTGGGAGACAAAATAAAATCATACGTTGCATGGAGTTACACATGTTCACTGGGAGACACAATAAAATCATACGTGCATGAGTTAGCCACACGTCACTGGGAGACACAATAAACATACGTTGCATGGATTAGCCACACGTCATGGGGACACAATAAAATCATACGTTGCATGGAGTTAGCCACACGTCACTGGGAGACACAATAAAATCATAGTTGCATGGAGTTAGCACACGTCACTGGGAGACACAATAAAATAAATACTTTGCATGGAGTTACCCACATGTCACTGGGAGACACAATAAAATCATACGTTGCATGGAGTTAGCCACATGTCACTGGGAGACCAATAAAATCATACGTTGCATGGAGTTAGCCACACGTCACTGGGAGACACAATAAAATCATACTTTGCATGGAGTTAGCCACACGTCACTGGGGACACAATAAAATCATACGTTGCATGGAGTTAGCCACACGTCACTGGGAGACACAATAAAATCATACGTTGCATGGAGTTAGCCACACGTCACTGGGAGACACAATAAAATCATACGTTGCATGGAGTTAGCCACATGTCACTGGGAGACACAATAAATTCATACGTTGCATGGAGTTAGCCACATGTCACTGGGAGACACAATAAAATCATACGTTGCATGGAGTTAGCCACATGTCACTGGGAGACACAATAAAATCATACGTTGCATGGAGTTAGCCACATGTCACTGGGAGACACAATAATATCATACGTTGCATGGAGTTAGCCACATGTCACTGGGAGACACAATAAAATCATACGTTGCATGGAGTTAGCCACATGTCACTGGCAGACACAATAAAATCATACGTTGCATGGAGTTAGCCACATGTCACTGGGAGACACAATAAAATCATACGTTGCATGGAGTTAGCCACATGTCACTGGGAGACACAATAAAATCATACGTTGCCATGGAGTTAGCCACACGTCACTGGGAGACACAATAAAATCATACGTTGCATGGAGTTAGCCACACGTCACTGGGAGACACAATAAAATCATACGTTGCATGGAGTTAGCCACACGTCACTGGGAGACACAATAAAATCATACGTTGCATGGAGTTAGCCACAACGTCACTGGGAGACACAATAAAATCATACGTTGCATGGAGTTAGCCACATGTCACTGGGAGACACAATAAAATCATACGTTGCATGGAGTTAGCCACATGTCACTGGGAGACACAATAAAATCATACGTTGCATGGAGTTAGCCACATGTCACTGGGAGGACACAATAAAAATCATACGTTTGCATGGAGTTAGCCACATGTCACTGGGAGACACAATAAAATCATACGTTGCATGGAGTTAGCCACATGTCACTGGGAGACACAATAAAATCATACGTTGCATGGAGTTAGCCACACGTCACTGGGAGACACAATAAAATCATACGTTGCATGGAGTTAGCCACACGTCACTGGGAGACCACAATAAATCATACGTTGCATGGAGTTAGCCACACGTCACTGGGAGACACAATAAAATCATACGTTGCATGGAGTTAGCCACACGTCACTGGGAGGCACAATAAAATCATACGTTGCATGGAGTTAGCCACATGTCACTGGGAGACACAATAAAATCATACGTTGCATGGAGTTAGCCACATGTCACGGGAGACACAATAAAATCATACGTTGCATGGAGTTAGCCACACGTCACTCCGGAGACACAATAAAATCATACGTTGCATGGAGTTAGCCACACGTCACTGGGAGGACACAATAAAATCATACGTTGCATGGAGTTAGCCACATGTCACTGGGAGACACAATAAAATCATACGTTGCATGGAGTTAGCCACATGTCACTGGGAGACACAATAAAATCATACGTTGCATGGAGTTAGCCACATGTCACTGGGAGACACAATAAAATCATACGTTGCATGGAGTTAGCCACACTGTCACTGGGAGCACAATAAAATCATACGTTTGCATGGAGTTAGCCACATGTCACTGGGAGGCACAATAAAATCATACGTTGCATGGAGTTAGCCACATGTCACTGGGAGACACAATAAAATCATACGTTGCATGGAGTTAGCCACACGTTACTGGGAGACACAATTGAATGAGACATTGAATGAAGTTAGCCACTCGTCACTGGTAGACACAATCGGAGAATGTCGTGGGAAAAGACAAATACTGACATTGTAAAAGACATGAAAAACTAAGACATCTGGCTCAAACAACAGTATCACGTCTGGGAAACTGAACTACTTTGATCATATAAACGTCTCGGTGGCTTGGAGAAAACAGAGATGGAAGGCGTGGAGGCTGGAACAAGAGGCAGCGGTCGATCAGTACAGAGGTTGGGCACAGGACACTTGTAGACATGTTCAACGTGAAGATACATGAGGCTGAAGAACTGGCCAGAGATCTAGTTTCTTCGGGGCATCAGTGATGTGATGAGTGTGATGTTCTTCAAAGGGCCTGCTATGTGAAAGAAATCACAACTGTCGAAACCTTGCTGGGGTTGGTTATGACGTCCTGTAAGGGACTATGCATGTTTTTGTGTGTAAAATATCCAAGCGAGACCGGTCCACTGTCAGGCCATATTTTGATAGAGGTTGTCGTCGCTATAGAAATAATGTTTATAAAATCTCATGAGGGGTGCTCTGGAAAGATTAGAACAAGAATCGCTATAGCAAAGGCAGCCTGTTGAAAATGGAAAATAATACTGACTGACAGTGGACATCTGGTTTCTGAGTAAAATGCAAGGAATACCATGGACCGAGAGAACAACCAATGAGCAAGTCTTACAAGAGGCAAACACTTCACATATGATATATAACTCTGTCATCATGCACCTGACGACACGCAACGACTTATGCCGATGCTCTATCTCACTTTACCCTGGCAGGCGACACACGACGCGGGGTGAGAGAACACGGAGGAGGGCGATTGTCCAGTTTATCAGTTTCATAGCGGGATTACGGGATTCTAGTGTTTATCGTTTAATCTCGTCGTTGACCCACGTGACCCGCCCGTACATTTGATGCCGTACTTGTATAGTGTCAGAAATGTGTTCTATTTTCGATGTATCTGCTATTGTAATTATATGCGGACTGTTTCAAAACACAGTCTCATCAATTAAGATGCTCACCACCATCATCATCATGTGCCTTGGCAGCTGGCGTATATCTCTCCACATACCTCGGTTCTTGGTCATGTGTGATTGTGGATTGGAGATCGGGTAGGGGGGGGGGGGTTGGTTTGGTGAGTGGGTGGGTGGGTGGAGGGTGTGTGGGAGGGTGAGTGTGTGTAGGATGGGGGTGAGTGGGGTGTGTGTGGGTGCGGTATGTGTGGGTGGGGGAGATTGTGTGGGTGGGGAATGTGTGTAAGTGGGGTATGTGTGGGTGGGTGCGGGTTTTGTGTGTGGGTAGGTGCGGGATATGTGAGTTGGCGGGAATATGTGTGTGTGGGATGTTGGATATGTGGTTGGGGGATGTGTGTTTGGCTAAGTGGTTGGGGGTGTGTGGGTGGATGGTGGAGGATATGTGGGTGGGTGAGTGTTGGTAGGTTATGGGATGGGTGGAGGATGTGTGCGTGTGGGTGGGGAGATGTGTGAAGGTGGGGGATGTGTGGGTGGGTGATGGATGGGTGGATGCATGCATGTGTGCCTGGGTTTGTGTGTGGGTGGGTGGGGGATGTGTGTGGGGAGATGTGTGGTGGGTGGGAGATGTGTGTGTGTGGGTGGGGAGATGGTGTATGTGGGTGTGTGTGTGGGGTGTGTGGGTTGGGGGGGTGAGTGGTGGATGGGGGAATGTATGTGCATATAGGTATGTGTGTGGTTGGGTGGTGGATGTCTGTGTGAGGGACACGCGGATGGATAGAGGATGGATGGGTGGGTGGGTGGGTGGGTGGGTGTCGGATATTTCTCATAACATGGTAACATGCATTGTTTATGTTTAAAACAATTATTTGACAATGTTTTTATCTTTTTCTTTTTTTTTTTGTGAATGCACTATGCACTGATGAATGAAAGATGAGTGATTGGAAGGGCCGAATGTAAGACGGGCCTGCGTGCCCAATTTGTTACCCTTTGAAAATAAAGTTCGTTCGTTCGTTCCTGCTTTAGATTAAGTGCTGATGAATCTCCCACCCCATCCCCATACCACATTTTCAGTCCATCCAGCATCATTTCTCTTATGATAGCTCTGCCTCTGTTTTCCACTGATCTTGCCAGGTGTAGCGATGTTCTCCAATGCCTCTCTTCTCATCACATGACCAAAGAATGTTGTTTGCCTAATACTTTCAGTTAAAGGACAATTACTATTTCTACATCACAGCCACTCACTGTCTGGCCATCGTGTTTCACAGCATAAATCTAAGAGATAATGAAATGTTCCCCAAACCCGATCTAATTAATCTCATGCTAATCAGATTTCACCCCTTGCGCCATCTAGTGGTTGGAATGAAGAAGATCAATTGAGAGGGTAAGCTGACACCTGAGTGGACACATCGTGTGGAGCAAGCCAACATTGTCAATTACCAAGCTTCTGTCAATCGAATCTGAATCTGCAACACTTGTCTATTGTCTTGATTGTACACTGGGACAGACCGTTGTTGTTCAATCTCTTTATGTTATATTCCCTCTAGTATTGTCTAACTCTAGCGCGTCTGCTACTTTAACTAAAAAAGAAAGCCCTTCAGAACTATGCTTAGGAATTCCAGTATGTCCAATACCTGACCTTGACCAGCGTCAATCCTGCATGCTCCATACCTGACCTTGACCAGCTTCCATCTTGTATGTTCCATACCTGACCTTGACCAGCGTCAATCCTGCATGCTCCATACCTGACCTTGACCAGCTTCCATCTTGTATGTTCCATACCTGACCTTGACCAGCACCTATCCTGTATGTCCCATATCTGACCTTGACCAGCTTCCACCCTGAATGTCCCATACCTAACCTTGATCACGGGACAGTGAGAAGGTGTTACCTGCTATATCTTCACATACATTAGTTCACGGGACAGTGAGAGAGTGTCACCTGTTAGATCTCCACATACTATCCTGTATGTCCCATATCTAACCTTGATCAGCACTCATCCTGAATGTCCCATACCTGACCTTGACCAGTTTCCACCCTGTATGTCCCATACGTGACCTTGACCAGCTTCCAACCTGTATTACAGGATCAAGTGCCGGGTCGTCGTTATACAAATATATTGCCAGCATCATATACCCAGTCGCCTCAAGCTATGTAAACGTATAATTCCACCTTTCTACAGACAGTCCACCAGCAAGGGGACTCTCTCTCTCTCTCTCTCTCTCTCTCTCTCTCTCTCTCTCTCTCTCTCTCTCTCTCTCTCTCTCTCTCTCTCTCTCTCTCTCTCTCTCTCTCTCGCTCGCATACTTCATGTTTTTAGAGCAACATCTTCCTCACACACACATTCACGCACACACACACGCTGTCAACGTATGCAAGCGAAAGACAGCAGACTCACAATAAAGCAAAGTATAGACACGAATGTGTAGTGCAAGACACAACTTATCTACTTCAATCAACTACTTTATATCTCCACAGTTCACTTGACAGTAAGAAAGTGTCGCATGGTATATCTCCACGTAATTAGTTCACGGGACAGTGATAAGGTGTCACTTGTTAGATCTCCACATACATTAGTTCATGGGACAGTGAGAGAGTGTCGCCTGTTACATCTCCACATACATCAGTTCACGGGACAGTGAGAGAAAGTCACCTGTTAGATCTCCACATACATCAGTTCACGGGGCTGTGAGAGAGTGTCGCCTGTTAGATCTCCACAAACATTAATTCACGGGACAGTGATCAGGTGTCACTTGTTAGATCTCCACATACATTAGTTCATTGGGCAGTGAGAGAGTGTCACCAGTTAGATCTCCACATGCATTAGTTCACGGGACAGTGATAGAGTGTCGCCTGTTAGATCTCCACATGCATTAGTTCATGGGACAGTGAGAGAGTGTCACCTGTTAGATCTCCACATACATTAGTTCACATGACAGTGAGAGAGTGTCACCTGTTAGATATCCACATACATTAGTTCACGGGACAGTGATAGAGTGTCGCCTGATAGATCTCCACAAGCATTAGTTCATGGGACAGTAATAGAGTGTCGCTTGTTAGATCTCCACATACATTAGTTCACGGGACAGTGAGAGAGTGTCACCTGTTAGATCTCCACATACATTAGTTCACGGGACAGTGAGAGAGGGTCACCTGTTAGATCTCCACATACATTAGTTAACGGGACAGTGAGAGAGTGTCACTTGTTAGATCTCCACAAACATTAGTTCACGGGACAGTGAGAGGGTGTCAGCAACTAGATCTCCACATGCATTAGTTCACGGGAAGTGAGAGAATGTCGACTGTTATATCTCCACACACATCAGTTCACGGGACAGTAAGAGAGTGTCACATTTTATATCTCCACAGTTCACTTGACAGTGAGAAAGTGTCGCATGGTATATCTCCACGTACATTAGTTCACGGGACAGTGAGAAGGTGTCACCTGCTATATCTTCACATACATTAGTTCACGGGACAGTGAGAGAGTGTCACCTGTTAGATCTCCACATACATTAGTTCACGGGACAGTGAGAGAGTGTCACCTGTTAGATCTCCACATACATTAGTTTACGTGACAGTGAGAGAGTGTCACCTGTTAGATCTCCACATACATTAGTTCACGGGACAGTGAGAGAGTGTTACCTGCTATATCTTCACATACATTAGTTCACGGGACAGTGAGAGAAAGTCACCTGTTAGATCTCCACATACATTAGTTCACGGGACAGTGAGAGAGTGTCACCTGTTATATCTTCACATACATTAGTTCACGGGACAGTGAGAAGGTGTTACCTGCTATATCTTCACATACATTAGTTCACGGGACAGTGAGAGAGTGTCACCTGTTAGATCTCCACATACATTAGTTCACGGGACAGTGAGAGAGTGTCACCTGTTATATCTCCACATGCATTAGTTCACGGGACAGTGAGAAGGTGTCACCTGCTATATCTTCACATAAATTAGTTCACGGGACAGTGAGAGAGTGTCACCTGTTAGATCTCCACATACATTAGTTCACGGGACAGTGAGATGGTGTCATTTGTTGTATCTCTACATACATTAGTTCACGGGACAGTGAGAGAGTGTCGCCAGTTATATTTCCACATACATTAGTTCACGGGACAATCAGAGGATGTGACTAGTTCCCTTTCCCCATAACCTTATTGTACCACAGGTTTCTCCCACCCACTTAAGCAATGTTGGGTCAACGCCAAAGCCGCACTCGAAAATAAAACACGCACACACACACACACACACACACACACACACACACACACACACACACACATACACACACACACACACACATTCTCACGCGCTAAACAACCAAGGGGAATGTCCACCAACGCCCAATACAGAAATTGTTGGATATCCACTACGACCAACCTTAGCTGTGAAGACGCCATTGCATGACGCCCAACTTTGGGATTTGCACTGAATAACTGTGTTGACAATTCGATACTCTAACACGTCATTATCACACTCTATACTGTATGACAGAGACGGATAACGTGTGGCCAGCCGGCCGTATAAGGCCCGCGAAACCGTTTGAACTGGCCCTGCCATGGCAACCGCGGGCGGTACACGAAATTAAATAAATCTAGGAGCTACATAAACAGTCATGAATAAATCCAGGGGCACAATTACCAATGTGGGCTACAGTTTAACCAAATATAGCAGGCACATCTTTCAGTTGATAGTTTTGTTATCAATATCCAAATGGTCCTTGGCAGGAAAAATTACCACCTCCCCACCCCCTCCCAGGCTATACAATATAATCCACATTCTATTTGGCGTTACATTAATCTTAAGCGCAAACAAACACGTGTTTTACCTGTCTCAAGACCGTCATTCAATCCTCTACTATCTGCTGGTTACAAATGATAACGTTAGAGTAGATGATAAGGTCAAGTTCTGGAGATGTTCTGATCCTGGTCTGAAACCACTACAACCCTGACAAAACATCACAAGTTGGACCTGGCCGGCTTCCCGCTGCCACACACAGGCGCACGCACACAGTACCCCACTCTACGGGGCGGCCTGCGCCCACTCCAACACCTAATTACAAACACTGAAGCTAGGGAGATGTACTTGGGTCAGCACACGCACTGCCTCAACCCAGCAGCAAACACTTATACTGCTCTTAACCTAACAATCCGAGACTTCCGCTTCCAGCGACACCTGGTCTTGCAGGAAACACGACCGGAGAGACACACTACTGTCTGGTTACATGGCTGGTTGAATCTCAGATAAACAAGTGAACTGAGGGCGACCTGCGGGCGCTGGGCTCCTCCAAGTGAAACCATATGCTGCTGACAGCCGAGTGCTGCAATACCGGTTACATGTAGTGGGGCTGACAGACAGAACGACAGACGATCAGATAGGTGACATGTCAAGCAGAATTGTAGACAGACAGACAGACAGACAGGGAGGCAGGCAGGCAGGCGGACGGACGGACAGGCGGGCGGGCGGGCGGACGGGCGGACGGACAGACAGACGGGTAGGTAGGTAGCTAGGTAGGTAGGTAGTTATATATGTAGTTATGTAGGTAGGTAGGTAGGTAGGCAGGTTGGTAGGTAGTTATGTAGGTAGGTGAGTGAGTGTGTGTGTAGACAGACAGACGTACAGACAGTTCGGCCGCCCGACCGATCGCCCTCCCTCCCGACCGCCCGCCCGACCTGACCGACCGACAGACAGACCGACCGACAGATAGTTAGACAGACAGATAGCTATGCGATAGATATTTGGAGTGTTTTACATTCGTCCAGAAAACTTCTCGATGAAAAGCAAGATGTCCCGCGTCCGATACATCCATCTGGAGATCATCTACAACATACTACACATATCTTGTCTTTGGTCTTCCTCTTCATCTCTTCATGGGCGTATTTTTTTCCCCTTAACATATCCTTTACAGAACATCGCTGTCAACGCCAGCATTTTACCGCTGTTCCCCTCAATTATTGTTCTCTCCAAACTTTCGTGACGTTTCAGGTGACTAAAATATTTCAATTCTCTTTGTTTCATCGTCTTTAGTAGCCAACCTTCTTCAATATTCAACTCTTATCCTATGAGTGTATTTGTTCTTTTCTGTGTCAAATATATTCTTAACTACCCGTGCTATAACATTTATATTCAAAGGTATTTATGCACTGTTCAACGTGTTAAGTGTCCAGGTCTCACAAGCATATTTTGAAATGGGAAAGATGCATACTATTAAAAATCTAATTTTTGTAGGTCAATCTGTCCCACGCCACTTTTTTTTTTTTTTCAGTTGTTTTAGTTTTTGAAGAGCAATAGATATTCGCCGTTTAATTGATTTCATTGTTGTTACCATTGGGTGTATAGGACGTGGGACATCTTGTGATCGAGAAGTTTTCCGGAAGGTTGTTATGGGAGCGAGGTTCTGCAAAGGACATGCTACTGAATGAATGAATAAATGAAGGTGTTACCATTTTTGGTAACTAATGACCCAAGATATTAAACATTGTCCACCAGCTCCAATTTTTCCTCATTAACATAGATTTCTTTCTCTATACACAATATGAAATAGAATGTTATGAGACATACATACACACACATACACACACATAAACACAGACAAACATACAAACACATAGACACGCATACACAAGCACACAGGAGAAGTGGTTACGCCGTCTACTGCACGCTACGAATGTAGTGTGTTCGATTCCGGCCCACTTCTTTCGGTTCACGAGTACAATTTTCTCGGCGACTCCTGTGGGTCGTCGCTGGAACTATATGGGAGCTTCTTCTTCTTTGTCTTAATCTCTTTCTTCATCTCCTTCTCTTATCCTTCTCCCCCTCATTCTTCTTCTTCCTCTTCTCGCTTTCACTGTTGCGACTGTCATCGCCTGACTTAGAAAGGGCTTTGTGGGCTGGGCTTTTGTTTGGACGGGCCCACGTGTGCGCTGGGCCCTTGTGTGGGCTGGGCCCTTGTGTGGGCTGGGCCCTTGTATGGACTGGTCCATGTGTGGGCAGGGCCCTTGTGTGCGCTTGGTCCTTGTGTGCGCTGGGTCCTTGTGTGCGCTGGGTCCTTGTGTGGGCTGGGTCCTTGTGTGGGCTAGTCCTTGTGTTCGCTGGGTTCTTGTGTGGGCTGAGCCCTTGTGTGGGCTGGGTCCTTGTGTGGGCTGGGCCCTTGTGTGGGCTGGGACCTTGTGTGGGCTGAGCCCTTGTGTGGGCTGGGTCCTTGTGTGGGCTGGGCCCTTGTGTGCGCTGGGCCCTTGTGTGCGCTGGGTCCATGTGTGCGCTGGGTCCTTGTGTGGGCTGGGCCCTTGTGTGGGCTGGGCCCATGTGTGCTCTGAACCCTTGTGTGGGCTGGGCCATGTGTGCGCTGGGCCCTTGTGTGCGCTGGGCCCTTGTGTGGGCTGGGCCCATGTGTGGGCTGGGCCCATGTGTGCGCTGGGTCCCTGTGTGGGCTGGGCCCCTGTGTGGGTTGCGTGCAAAGTGATGTATTTTGCTATTGCTTTGTATACTTCTTTGAAGACGTGGTCAAACACTAATTATAAAAGGTTACTTTAAGGAACCAATCTGAAATAAGTCAATGTTTTCAATTAAAATAACAGCAAATGGAAAATGTATTAAGGAAGTGAAATGTAGAATAACCTGCAGATTTCCACAAGATGAAAAATATTCTCTCCAATCGAGGTGAGAAAAATAGATATTTAAGAGCCGTATTAAGCAATTCTGACGTGGGAAGCGAATCATGGACAATTAAAAGACAAGTGAGAACGTATGTCGAAGCTGCAGAGGTGTAGTGTTGTAGAAGAATGACGCGAACACAGTGAGTGGATAGAAAGAGCAAAGAAATCTTGAATATGAACTTGCTGCTCACATCAGAAGAGGGGTCACCACAGACTGTGGACATATCATGAGGACAGGAAAGCTGGAGTGTGTCGTCACAACGGGAAAGTTAGAGGGGGAGAGAGACATGGGAGACGGAAATAGAAAATTATTGACAGTTTGACATCATAACATCAAGGAATATCGGAATGAGAAATGATTGGCAGCACGAAAGACAACAGGCTGAGGACAGACTAGAACAACAACGCCACAAGGCATGGACTATAAGAAGAAGGTATACAATGTAGTGGGTTGGATTCCCATCATAATCGTTCCAAATGCAGTTCTTAATTCTGTTGAGATATCTCCCTGCATCAATGCTGCCCCAGGTTTAACCTACCCTGATATATACACCAGCCAACAGATGGCCGCAGAGCTGCGTAGTGACAGCCTTGACTGCACGCCTCAGATTCAGTTCGATTGTTGTAAACATGGGCCCAATCACTATATCCCAGATCTGCTTATCTGTCGTATCAACGGGGCTAAGGTCTGTTTATTTAGCAGCGTTGGGAATATTAGATTATGGCATTTGAATTACTCAGCGACGGGTTTTATGATTTGCCTGTAACAGCCGGCAATGTTCCCATACCAGCCTGTACAGCACTTAGTGGCTATATGTATACTAGCAGTACTCATTACAAAGGACGGGTGGGAAGTACCGAAAGGTCAACTAAACAAAGGTCAACATTTGTAATAACAAATAGAGCCGAGTTGCCTTGAAGACTGTGGTATCGTTTTAGTAATGTGTTTGTGCTGGCAGGACCATCTTCGCCTCACGTCTGGACCCCAGGACTGATAAACTTTCACTTCCTGTGGACTGGATGTTTACTTCTTGTGGAAATGCTTTGTGTAACAGAAGATGGTAACACATGTGGTCAGAAGACGCCGAGGTCAAGTGAACAATGGAGTAGCACGCCTCAGGTGGAATACGAGACGCGTTGGCTTTGTTCCACGACAAGAAAAATGTGAAGAGCAGATAGGGCATTCCAATGAAGTGCCAAGGGTAAGCCCTAAGTTAATTATTCTTTACTGTCATCGACATGGTACATTGGAGAGGGTACATGTGTTTGGGGTTGGGTGAAAAGTTTCTGCATCAGCCGTAATCCGAATGATGCAACTCCCTGTTTAATGATGGAAATCACGACTGCAAAAGGATATGACAATGTAATATGAAACGGCGAAATATACACAGCACATCAAGATACATGCGCATGTCTTACAAAGAATTCATAGCCGGTGGACATAAATCATAGTGGAAACGTGAATAGGAAGAATGAATAATAATAACAATATTAACTTTTTGCAGCGGAAGTTTAAGATGCATAACTCGCATGAAGAAAGGAAAGGCACCCGGTCCTGACAACATTACATTGGAGGAAATCGAGGTTCTGGGTGATTTTGGAATCGAAATATTGACAAAAATCCTAAATGACATCTGCATTAGTGGGTGCATTCCTGGTGTCCTATTAAAATACATCTCTATAGCTCTGCCAATGAAACCAGGCGCTATAGAATGCGAAGAACGTCACACAATGAGGTCTATCAGTCACATGACAAAGCTGTTACTGAGAATAATTATCACAAGAATAAGAAAACAAGATTAAACCAGAAATGAGTGATGAACAGTTTGCATTTGTGGAGGGAAAGGGCACAAACAACGCTATATATATTCTCAGGACACTAATAGAAAGAGCTATATAAGTAAAATAGATCTCTACTTATGCGCCATATACTAAACAAAAGCATTTGATCAAAACTTCTTCTGCGTTCATCTGGAGTCTTTTTTTTCGGATGTGATTGCGTTGTGCCTGTTTACAGCGAGCTGCGATAACTTTAGGCCGACACGTTCGACTTCTACGGGCGTTTGTTGGCCGGGTTAACCGTCCCGGAAATTTGATCATACGAAAATGACGAAATAATAAAATTACTAAAGCAACTGAACATTGAAGGCAAATATCTGCGAATAATAAAGAACATATATTGGCAGCAAACAGCAGTTATAAGAATCAACAACCTTGTAGGAACATTTCAGTGTATAAATAAGGGCGTCAGACAAGGTTGTGTATTGTCTCCTGATTTATTCTCATTGTAAAATGAACAATTAATTAAATCTACAAAAAATATATCACGGATCCTGGCTGCTGGACATAATATACATAACTTACATTATGCTGACGAGACCGTCTTGATAGCAACATGTCAGAAGCATCTACAGCAAATGATAGATACGATGGTTGTAGAAAGTGGGGAAAAATGGGCTTTAGTTTGAATAATAGAAAGTCAGAAGTCATGGTGGTATCAAAGAAACAGATTGTGCCTAAATGTGCAATTATAGTAAATGACGTTATCTGGGGGAAATTGCAGAACTTCAGATATCTAGGCACATGGATAACATCAGATGGAAGATGCATCACTGAGATAAAGAACAGAATAGGACAAGCAAAAACTACATTCTGACAAATGGGGAACGATTTGTGCAATAAGTGACTGTCCTTGAAAGTTAGAAAGAGAGTTTTTGCATGTGTCACACGTTTTCTTGATGATAATGTCACGAAGTTCTTACGATGGTATGCTCATGATATTATTGTGTGATGGTCGTTGTCTAGGTAACGATACTCATGGTGTGTCAATGGAGATATCTGTCTTGCAATGTAACTTACCCCCGCAGTGCATATTCACCAGGCATTAAACAAGATTCCGTTGGCGCACATAATCCTTTATTACAGAAATAAGACGGACAAACGGAACATGTTTATACATCCAGAAACATAATGTAATCCATAGAATATACATATCCTCCTCACAATTTAACCAGCACACATCAATTCCTTCTCACGGCCTGCTTTTAATCTCAATCCACAAGACAGGTAATCCAGCTACAATCCTCGGCTGGATCTCCCACAATACGACCCACACATTGGGTTGGAGCCACTGCTCAACTATAGAACCCACTCTGGGCTTTGGCCTACACTCAATACAGAACCCACTCTGGGTTCAGGCCTGTCTTCCCAACTAGAAGAACAATACAACACGGAGCTCTCTCTCTTGAACGACCTGACCCGCAGTCGGTCTCCTCTCTCACTAACTTTTTCAGTCGCCTGACTTCACACAACACACAACTCTCCCTCGACCCATCCCCCCCCCCCCCCCCTGGGGATTTCCACTCATATCCGCCCCATTATTTCTGAGGGTTGATTGTTTTCCTCGTAGCCAGGTCAGTCACTTTACTGTCTCCCACTCTCATCTCCATTCTTCCTCCTGCCCGGTCACTCACCTCAATGTCAGTGACCCAGGCTTATGTCATCACCCCCCTCTTAAAAGAAAACTTCGTTTTCAAATATTGGGAGACTAAAACTTACTAAACATGTGACCCAGACATATAGCCTGGGTAGCCATAAGTATGGCTCTACCTTACTCCAGCTACCACACTACATAATACATCAAATGCTCATAGTACACTCCTATATTCATCACACATAAATACAACCATCTATCTTGTGTATCAATGCATGAACTAATACATCACATCATAATAATAATACATCATAGAAAAGCATTATACGTATGTACCCACAGGTCTCTTACTACTTCACGACCCCACAATACTATTTGTGTACCGACCCTATATCAGGTGGTTCTGTTCTTGCATTAACCCACCTCTGATTCCTGTCGATGCTGTGTCTACCTTTCATGTACTCATGACTCATGGTACCTCTACAATTACAACATCTGTTTGCTATCTGCATATTGCACCGTTACACTTGCGTCTCTGTTTAGCCTGAACTCTTTATTCAATCTTGGCCCATATACCTGGCACCTTGCTTTCTGTTGCATACGCCTTATGCCTATGTGCCCTGCACATGCACTATCCTGAGCTGTTCTAGTATATCGGTCTCTATGTGCTAAAGGTACTGCTCCTTGCCCACGTGCAGTTCTGCTATCTGAAAACCTGCGAGTGAGAACATTGTTCTTCCTCTCGAAGCACCATCTACCTTTCTTTGACTGCCTATGTTCTACTCTCCTACACCCTTGGGAACATTTGTTCAGAGTAGTATCTTGTCTCTGGGAGTCACTAGCACTATATTTGGGATCCATTCTCATCTGCTCAGCTGTACTATCCTTGTCCTGAGTTCCTGTGTCTACTTCAAGTGCCTCTTCTACCTCAGCTATACTCTCTAATTTAGGTTCTCTTGTGGTAACTACCTCGTTACTGCTTACACTATGTTTTTGCTCCCAATAAACTACTTCCTCTTCTGTACACTCTTTAACTCCTATAACATTTCCTATGATGAGATCTGCCACTGGTGAGTCTAAAACACATGCTGTCACTCTTCCTGTTATGTATGGTGTTTTTACTGTTATCACGGCTATTGGGTAGTATTCTACTGTCCCATTAAATGTTATGGATCTAATCTTTTTTCCTGTATAATCCGAGGGTTGCACTAAACTCTTTCTCACCCCGATGGACGTACATCCGGAATCCCTAATTGTTAACGCTGACCTATCATTAACAAACCCATGATGCATCTTCAGACTTCCTCCTTCATGCACTGCTGATCCTGCTTTAAACTGTGTGACCACATATTAAGACTGGCTGACCATCTTTTTCAAAAAGAGGTTTGCACCCACTACAATCTTCATTGTTCAGCGTCTCAATTACTTGTGCTGCATTTGAGTGCTCTGTTTCTCTCATCCTACATTGATGACTGACATGCCCGTTCCTTCCACATTTGAAACAAGTGATCTCCCTTTTACTGTTGTTCGTTGGTCCATCTGATGGTTGTGCATCACAATCTGCCATTTTGTGTCTCCAGCTCCCACAATTCCAACATCCGGCATAATTTTGACGTCTCTGGAAGTTCCCTCTTCTGTATGGGTACCGTCCTACTCTACCAACATTGTTTCCTCGGAAACCATTATCTTGAAGTTCTTGTTGCTCACCTTTCTGTGCGGAATCCACACTTTTCGCCCTTGGTCTGATGACTGGATTCTGGTCCTGTTTAGTGTACGCTGCACAGACTATTTCCTCACTCATTAGTTTCCCAATAGAAACGTTAGGATGTGCCGTCATATAGTTTTGCCCTAACTGAGACATTGTGTCTATGTCCTTTGGCTTCCGTTCCTCAAAGAACGCCACTAAATTAGAATTACATGCAGATACTACCTTGTCTCTTAACATTAGATCTACTAATTTATTAAAATCTTTCCCTTTTTCTGCAAGCTCCATCCATTTGTTAAATGCATTCTTTACAGTGTTAACAAAGTCTGTGAAATCTTGATTTGTCTCTGGCACTAAATGTCTAAACTTTGTCCTATATCCATGCTCAGTGAGTTGGAACTTAGTCAGCAAACGTTGACGTAAGATAGTGTAGTTGTTCCTTTCTTCTACAGGTAAATTAAACATTGTTTCTAGGGCCTTACCCGTTAAATACTCGCCCAGTCTAATTGCGTACTCGCTTTCTGGGATGCCTAATACCTTCACTGATGCTTCGAATCTCGAAAGATAGGCCTCAAGGCAATCCCGGTCCGTAAAATATGGCAGTTTTAATCTCTGTGACGACTGCGACGGTCTTCTGCTTTCCTCACTTTGACCCTTCGATGCAAATTCTAACTTTTTAATAGCAATTTCCGCTTCCATCTTAATCTTCTCTTTCTCAATTTCCATTCTCATGTGTGTCTCTCTCTCTTCCTGTAGACGCTTGGCTTCCATTTCAGCCTGTCTTTGTTCTCTCTCAGCTAACTTTTCTTCCTGTAGACGCTTGGCCTCGAGTTCTGCCTGTCTCTGTTCTCTTTCGGCTTGTCTCTGGTCTCTTTCAATCTGTTGTTGTTCTTTTGCTTCGGCATACTCTTGTAACTCTTTACCTTTCAGGCCTATTCTTTCACCTGCTTCAATATATTCCATTAAAGTAGGCATCTTGTACTTGTGGACACGTTGCTGTCTGTCAGGCAATTATAAATGTAAAGACTCTGCTACTAGTCTTTGTGTGCCTTCCCTAAGTACACCACTACTCCTTGTGTACGTAAATTCGTAGTGCTAAAATATCACTCTGTACTCACCCAGTCACTCTATAAGCACTAGGTAGTGAGGGGGAAGTATCACCTATACTCCCTTATATCTATATATCTATGACCACAAGTTCATGAAGTCCCTGGAAATATTGTTAAACATACATATAAATACATATACAAACAAATGGATGATAACACTAAGTGATGACTATCCAACGCTAGACTTCACAAGCTGAGTACACGGAGACGATGATGACACAGAAATAAACCACAGTAACAAATACAAGCTTGTGTAGGGACATCCACAGTGCGCGTAAAATATAAACTGACTCAGATACCACTAGATAGTAGACACGACAAAAGTGCACGATAATAACATCTATCCGAACACAGCAAATATCATATGTAAATATAACGAAAAGAAGAACGAGAAGAAAGAAAAAAATATATATACTGAAAATATACACAGATTTGACGTCAGACAACTCGGCTCTAGATATTGGTTAAGACTATTTCAATGCCCCTGCACGATACGTCAACTCATTAACGTTTTTCTTACAAAAATATCGTAAGCACCAGAAAGACTAATAAATTATTGTGCTGTATCCCGACTCTCGAGAAACACCCCAACAATTCCCTACTCTTGACAAACACTGGACCACATACAAATAATTGCGTGACACCCGACAACAATAAATATGACGATGGGAGCAAACAATAAAAAATAATAATGTGTAACTGGTTGGCCGACAAATATGGGCCTATTACTCCGTCGCCAAAAGTTCTTTTTATTCAGTCACCAAAGTTTTTGTTCGTTTTAATAGTTATTCGCCCTCGGCTGGAAATGTCTACGACGCTGGATTTCAAAGCGACTTGTTGTTTGTTGAGTGGTTCCTGAATTCACGTGGTGACCAAAAGTTCCACCTGTCGGAAACGTTGACGGTAATAATAATTATCCAAAGTGTTCTTTCGATATGTTGTTACTCTCGTTGCGGAGATGGCGCTTCGCTGTATCATTAATGTTGTTGATTTCCGTTACCCGACAAGATTCACCAAAAAAGAAAAGGAGAATGGTAGCCAATGTTCAGCGCTTTAAATTTTGATATATAGATCCTTATTGGCAAAGAAATACGACAATGGTTGCGATGACGATAAGTTAAAACTGTTTGCTCATAACAGAATAATGATGACAAAGGCTTGAACAAAGACGAAACATTAAATCTGGCTTTCATTCATAAACAAGTTGTTTATCCGGTTCTCTGGAAAATTTCAGTAACTTTCCACTGTGCCCACCCTTGACCTTGCCGGACACCTCCAGTCAGTACTCTTTGTCACAATAATACACACTGACTGTCTGTAAAATGACCGGACACTTTTCCGTCATACAAAAACACCTTCCACACAACTTCTCAGCCCCGACACGGCTGCTCTTTTGACTCCGTGGAAATTTTCTCAGTACCTGGACGCTGGTGTACCCACCCGTCCTATTTACTGCGTCGAAAAATCTTGACCCGTCAACTTGCAACAACACAGTGCGCTTGCCTCTAGCACACACACCTGTCAATTATCTTTGGTTCCCAATCCTGTCATTATCACCGACAGCGGATGTTCTACACACACACACGCTGCCCTCGCCACTCTGGATTCAACACTGGTCTTTTAGTTTCAGCCCTCCTGCCTGGTATCAAATTTACCTGTCACCGTAATGGACTCTCCCGGTTAGTCTGTATGGCGTGTCTTTATCACCGACTTTTGTGCTGCCGCTGCACCCCCACTCGCTTTAGCGATATGGTTGGTTCCAAATCACCTGTAGTGGACTTCACTTGAACTGTCTGCTAGCTTGTGATTTCCGCCGCGTACCCTCCCCGCGCGCTGACAGTTTTTTTCTTCGATGTGGCGTCTTACACACACAAAAGAATTGCTGTTAATCTCGTGACGCAGTACTGTCTAAATTGATGGCACGAAGACACCGATAATAACTCCTCTCTTTCAGCGAAGAGCCCACAAATATCTCAGAATGACACAAATGTCTATAATGCAATGGGTTTCTCAATATATCCCCGTCGTTCTTGCCAGGACAGTCCCCAGATGTTCTTGATCGGACGTAGCCTCCAGATTGTCACACGTTTTCTTGATGATAATGTCACGAAGTTCTTACGATGGTATGCTCATGATATTATTGTGTGATGGTCGTTGTCTAGGTAACGATACTCATGGTGTGTCAATGGAGATATCTGTCTTGCAATGTAACTCACCCCCGCAGTGCATATTCACCAGGCATTAAACAAGATTCCGTTGGCGCACATAATCCTTTATTACAGAAATAAGACGGACAAACGGAACATGTTTATACATCCAGAAACATAATGTAATCCATAGAATATACATATCCTCCTCACAATTTAACCAGCACACATCAATTCCTTCTCACGGCCTGCTTTTAATCTCAATCCACAAGACAGGTAATCCAGCTACAATCCTCGGCTGGATCTCCCACAATACGACCCACACATTGGGTTGGAGCCACTGCTCAACTATAGAACCCACTCTGGGCTTTGGCCTACACTCAATACAGAACCCACTCTGGGTTCAGGCCTGTCTTCCCAACTAGAAGAACAATACAACACGGAGCTCTCTCTTGAACGACCTGACCCGCAGTCGGTCTCCTCTCTCACTAACTTTTTCAGTCGCCTGACTTCACACAACACACAACTCTCCCTCGACCCATCCCCCCCCCCCCCCTGGGGATTTCCACTCATATCCGCCCCATTATTTCTGAGGGTTGATTGTTTTCCTCGTAGCCAGGTCAGTCACTTTACTGTCTCCCACTCTCATCTCCATTCTTCCTCCTGCCCAGTCACTCACCTCAATGTCAGTGACCCAGGCTTATGTCAGCATGTTACATAGAACTAATTTTAACATACGCTGCGAGTCCTGATCAATTAGTAAACAGGCGAAAAAATCCATGGACGCCTTGGAAATGTGGTTTTACAGGAGAGTGCCTTAAATTAATTGCACACCCAAAAAGAGCAATATGGGCGTTTTGAGGGAAGCTAATTGCAAAGACATTCACAAACAGAAAAAGCAGACTTTTGGCCACATTCTGAGAAGAAAAAAAAACTGGAACATGTTGCGACAACCGGAAAGATTTTCATGAAGAGAGCGTGAGAAGATTCTTGACAGTCTTGTGTCACGGCGCGGAATGGAGTCAACACACGAATTTATCCTTGCCGTCGAAGATCGCAATTTGTGGAAAGGCATGATAGCCCAAGCCAGCCGGCAAGGCACTGGCTGACGCTAATTAATAACTTTTAATAAATATGTAATAAATAAGTTAAATCACAAGACACACATCGGACGTTTCGATCGTTATGACCTTTTTCGGGAACGTCAAAAATAGAATAAAGAAAAAATTGTTATTAAAATCAAAAGAAAAAAAAAACCAAAACATATAACTAAGGAATTCTAAGGTCGTGAGTGCAAGGCCCGTGTACAAGAAAGTGTGCACGGGTTCAGGTATTTTAGTTCCAAATCATGAGATGTGAAGCCACACATTTGGATACAATCTACTCGAGGAACATACAATTAGAAATGGATATACGGCAAAAATGACATGGAAGGAAGTAAAGCGAGATACACAGTGGTAACTATAGCAGTATTGACTCAGGCTAGATTGATACATCCCAAAGTGTTCATTAATGGCTCGCCTTTCTTAGTCTGGCCAACTGTCAGAATTACACGACCTTATGGCAGTAACACATTATATTTCATTGTCACACATGGCTCAGATACCAAGAACATCAATGCACTGGGCTTAAGATTTTACAATCAGTCGATTTGTTGGTTAAATACCCACCCAAACATGATTTACAAATATAGAGTGTGAAATTTGTTATAGGTAGGTTATAGCCAGTTTATCTGTATACATACATTGTCCCTTTATTTCTCACATAATTTCCACCAACATTGATGAACTTATCCCATAGTTTTACCAGTTCTCCCAAACCGGCCGCATAGAACTGCGTGCTCTGTTTTCTAAACCACGTTTTCACTTCACATTTAACTTCGCGTCATTCGCGAAATGTCTCCCGCCAAGGTGGGTTTTCAGTGGACTTAGCCCCTAGCGATTTCCAGTAAAGCGGTGGATAGTTGGGTTGAAAAAAAAAAAAAGGGTTACGCGGGCGAGTCAATAAGCAAATCAAACAGTTCTGTGGAATGGCAGGCAAATGAGAACAGGGTACGCAGATCTATGCAGTCGGTTTGGGAGAACTGATCAAACTATGGGATAAGTGCATCAATGTTGGTGGAAATTATATGAAAAATAAAGGGACACTGTATGTATACAAATAAACTGGTTTCAAGTTGTTATCATATTTAGTTATTTTTCTACAACCATTTGTGACCTACTTATTAACTAACCCTCGACAGATGACAAATGAAAAAAAAAAATGATGGTAACACACATTGAAAAGTATAGAGTTCTAATACAGGTGACCGCAACATATCTGTTTCAAGGGAGACCTAGATGCAGACGGACTGACAGCATCTGAGAATTTCTACAGCAATAACTGAATCGATGAGTAGCGCAGCAAACTGGCCCGAGAACGAAACCTAAAATACCCCACAGTTTAACAGCTGACACAGATAATACGATATGTTAAACATTTGCCATTCCGCCACTGGATAGACACGACCAGACATAGTTCTCACACATTAGCTGTGGTTAGATGTGCCTATACAATTTAGAAATATAACAAACACACACGCACGCGCGCGCGCACACACACACACACGCACACACGCACACATCAAATGCCGGCGACATACCATTGCATTGATTAAACTTGTAGTCATGGGTGTATTAAAAAAGTAACTGAACTATTCAGACAGAGTGTCATAGTCTAAATGCCACCAGTATTTCTACCACATTCTTGTCCCTTTTTTTTTTTTCACGCATGCAATACAAAAAAAACAAAAACACTCTATCACCGTTCGCGCGTATCCAACGGCAATCACCCCATGTTTGCCACGTTTGCTTCTACCCTAGCAGAAATTAACTATTGGTCCTTTTGTAAAAACATCGTGCACAGCTGCCAGGTTTTCACACATTAGTGGTTTAGTTAAAAGCAAATCTTTTATAAAACTTCGGTTTGAAATATTGTTACTGAATGGAACTATCCGAATGTTATTGTCGAAGAATATGAATGGCTACTGGTCTCAGATACCGGAACGTCAATGAATCAGCGCGGCTCCTCTGCTACCGCAAACAGTACAATAAGTATACTTCCTTTTGTCGGTAAAATTATTGTATAACTAAGAGCAAATAGGCTTTGTAAATATAGGGCGATTGTTATGTTAAAGTGTTCTCAATGTTCTCGTGAACTCGACATTGGAAGAATAATTTCATTCTTTTTTGTTAAACTCATTATGTATTCATGGATCTATATATAGGAACATTTCTTATAAGGCACTTAATATTTCTGTTTACACAAAATATACTATGTTTAAATTAGAGTGTTGTAAACAGATGGTGCCGTTCTCCCTGGCCATCAATAACGGTAACGGGGTTAACGTCTTTCTCCGTAATCCCGTATATTCTCGTGAGTGACGCAAACTGAGCGAAAATCGGTAGCGGTTTTCGCCGCGTTGGTAACTTAGGGGTATGTGAGCCGGTCGTTCAAAAAGCAATGGCAAACTACTGAGCGTAATCTTGCCTAGTACATCAACAGCAGCTGAAAAAAAAATGCTATTGTTGACAGCAACGTCCTGTAAGGGATATGCAAAAAAAAAAAACACACACAGATGGTAGAGGGTAACAGGAACAGTGACGTTTGCCGGATGTGCGTTCCTTTAAGGTATGCACACAATGTTTGCGGTTATTATCTCTCACTGTTTCGCAGGAGTTGCACATACTTAAATGTTTTCATGTTGTATTGATATATCCCACTGCAGCCGTGGCTTCTCGTGTCTCCCACGAGGAAGCTGTGATACCCAAAGCTAAATCAATACGGATAGGAAACTCATTTGTCACTAGGTTGATATGACATCACTCCGACATGCCCATACCGATCTTTACTTAACAAAACTATGGGTAGTGAAATAACCGTGCCAGGTCTGTGTCGATTCACTGTTGCTTTGTTGTTTTCGTGTCCACATACAGTCGTCTCTAGTTTGACGTGTGAAACTAGCTTTGACCTCGTAAATCGAATGTTTTTTGCGGTGGGTTTACTGATGGATGTGGCACTCAACGTGGGACACTGCAACAAGTCATGGAACTAGAACTGTCACCTGGACTTGACTGACCAAAGGCTTCCATATTTACCGAGGAATACATGTCTATGTTGTTTGTCCATCAAGAATGATGATGACCATTCATTTCATCCAGTGGGGTTGAAAGTATGGAGCCGTGAGTTCTAAGATGGCTGATGAGGCCTATTTTGGTTCGAAATGTTCTTTGACAATGTGGGCAAAGAATGCTTGACGTTCCAGGAGGATGATCTCCTGCAGTGGTTTTTCTGTCCAGCCTTTACTTCATAGCTCTTGCAGTCCTGGTTGCTTCACAAGTGATTGTACCCTTGCGTAATGATGTACGCCACAAATTTCGGTCTTTGGTAGCAGTCTCCCAGGTGTCATGGTGAATTCCAAAAGCTTTCTGTGAGATTGTCAGTGTCTTTAAAGCGTTTCCTCTGGCCGCCTTGGACGCGTTTACCACAACGCAGCTCAGTGTAAAAAAAAAATTCGTTTAGGGAGCTTGTGATCTTGCGTGCGGGTTAGTGACCAGCCCAGCGAATCTGATTCTTCATTAGTAGAGTGTGGATATTGGGCATGGACGCTGTTTCTAGGACTTCAGTGTCTGGGATCTTGTTTTGCTATTTAATCTTCAATAGCTTCCTAAGGCAGACTGTGTAGAAGTGGTTTAATTTCCTAGAGTGTCACTGATAAACAGACCAGGTTTCACAAGCACATAGCAGTGTGGATAATACAACTGCTTTGTAGACTTTCAGCTTTGTTTGCAGGCTTATTTCATTTCTGTCTCAGTCATTCTTGTACAATCTGCCAAAGACCGCGCTGGCCTTGGAGATTCTTGCATTCACTTCGTCATCAATTGTGGCAGCTTGTGACACAGTGCTGCCAAGATAGATGAATTTGTCCACAACACTTAGTCTATGACCATTCACTTTGATATTCGGCACGATGTGATTATTCCCTGGAGCTGGTTGGTACATAACTACAGTCTTCTCCAAGTTGATATTGAGCCCAAAGTTGGCACAGGTATTTGAGAAAGCTGAAACATTGTGTTAGCTAACCTGGGTTTCGCTTTCTCTAGAAAACTGTATTACCAACTATACCAACAAATCCCCACAAACCGACAAAGAAACCAAATAAAGACCTACTCAACAAAAACAATCACTGGATACCAAAACAATCTTACCAGAATACTTCTAGGACTGTCACAATCCTGGCAGGCTCGACACTTGAAGCAGAGGTAAAAACAGGAGCAAGAACCACTTATTTCTGCTACAGTGATGTGAGGAGAAAAGCGCAAACCTGACTGCGTAGGGCCAAAGAAGATAATGAATAAAGAGAGAACCTCTCACCGCCCTCCGTTAACAAAAATCAAATTTTCTCTCATTCCAAAGAATTACTCCAAAGGTTGTTCTAACAACAATTATTGTACAATTAGAGACTACCAACTAACCTAAGTTAGAATAACACAAGTATCATTTTGTTTATAAAACATCTGAAGGCAACAATTATATGCAGACATGTGGTATCAACAAAATCTCTTAAAGGTTATGCAAGGGTATGCAGAAAACCAATAACTAACAGAGCAGCAACCATACAGGCATCAACTATTAATTTAGAATTCAGCCAAACAAACAGCAAAAATGTAAGTATGCGAACAGCAAAAATAAAATGACACTAAAGCCAAGCAGAAAACTTGTCGATTTGCGAAAAACTTATAAGTACAGCGAAAACTTTTAAGTGTAGCAAAAAACCACTAAATATAGAAGAAGAAAAAAACTAAGTATAGTGAAAAACTTCTTAACTTTGTTGCGTATCCCTTACGGGACGTTGCAGTCAACACCAGCATTTTCAGCTGCTGTTGATGTACTAGGCAAGTGTTACGTTCAGTAGTTTGCCATTGCTTTCTGAACGACCGGTCTCTATACCTTTTTCGAAAATACGAGCACCGCCGTGTTTCGAACCCGGGTATACGGGCTCACAAACCGCGTTCGCAAGCCCTTCAGCCACAGAGCTAAAACCTCTAAGTACAGCAAAAACACTTAAGTATAGCAAAAACACTAAGTATAGCAAAAACGTATAAGTACAGCGAAAACTTATAAGTAAAGCAAAAACCCAGGAAAATTGAACTCTAAAATTCTAAATATCTGTCTTTTCCACTGCAGAAACTTTCTGGGTCTTAACGCATGGAGTTCTAACTCCCTACTCACAAGACTGTTGTCTGCTGATTAAGGTGGAAAAACGTCTCATTAACATAAAATGGAACGCTCCCCCCCCCCCCCCCCCCCGAAGTGTCTCCACCTTGCCGTGGTGGGGGAGCTTGAGTGTCCCACTGACCCCAAGCGCTCTGCCGATGGATATTAACTACATATTGGACAGCTCTTGGGATAGGGACCAGACTAAGAGAGACACAACCTGCTGCTCTGCAGGTAGACTGAGGATAGCAGTCTAAATCAGGCAAACGATGCCAATAATCACAGTTCGGACATAACCTCTAAGGCTCCCAGCCGAGGTGAATGGCTGAACGTCTCGAAGTGAGAGCCTGGCCGATACAAACCTACATCAAAATTGAGGTAAGGTGCTGAGCACGCTACATGCTTGGTGCAGATACTCGTTCGATGGCTCTTAGCTGGGGGATATGAGGGATCCCCGGATGAGAGGGCCTGGCCGTCATTCGCACACAGACACACGGAGGTAAGGTGCTGAGCCGGCAGCACATGTAGCCTACCTCGTGAGCGAGTACTAAAGGTGGAAAAACACTTCGGGCGCGTGTTCCGAAGATAGTCTGTAACCGTACTCATGGAGTGAGTAAAGTCAAAGGTGGAAAATTGTCTCGTTGACACGAAATGGCGCCTGGCTTGCGAATCCATTACGTGGCAGCCCGAAGGAAAAGCTCGCTGTGTGGAAGTCGAAATAAGAGTCTAACTGTCTCCGAGGAAGGCTAACCTCATTAAAAATGCCCGCTGAAGCCGGAAGTGCCAGCCTATGGGCGGCAAAATAAAAATGGCACTACGCAATTACGTCCGAGTGAAATGTCTTTCGTGACCGGAAAAGCTCTAACTAGTCTTCCCTCGTGCTAGGAACAGCTACCTAGTTTCCGAATGCCGCTCTTGTTCGGAACAGCTCTGACTAGGTAGTTTTCCGAATGTCCGATGTGTTTGGAACAGTTCTGACAGACACAACGACAAGCACATGTCCGAAAAACTCGCTGAGTGGATACTGACTGCAGACCAGCTTGGTTTGTGCGGGAAAGGCCCGGGGTGAATGAAATGCCCAATATATTGAAGTGAGGAATTAAAGCAGCCATGAGCAGGACGTGACGATTCCCTCTGTGAGCCCAGCACCAGGGCGCTATGTGCCGGCCCTGCAATTATGGAAGCCACCCAGGATGGCGGAAAATGCTATGGACTGTCCCTGCCTTCATTTGAGGGATGACCGTGCAGTCTCCGACTGTTCCAACTTGACCAGCTGGGCGTTGGACATTACCACAAAAGTGAGAGTCTCCCAGGAATGCTAACCTTGTCAAAAATGCACGCTAAAAGTCGGATGTGTTGGCCTAAGGGTTTCGATCCAAGGGTGCCTAACCAGACACACCGCAATCACATCTGAAAAAACACTCCGGATGAACGCAAAGAAGAAGAAGAAATGGAACGCTTGGCTAGCGAGTCCATTACATGGAAGTCAGAAGCGAAGGCTTGTTGGGTGGGTGTCGTCTGCGGACTGGCCGTTCCTGGTCTGTGTAGGGAGCGGCAAGGGGTGAACGAGAGGCCCAATATATGGAAGCGAGGAATCAAAGCAGCCATGAGCAGGAAGTGGCGATTCCATGGGTGAGCCCAGCCTCAGAGCACTATGTGCCGGCCCTACAATTATAGAAGCCTCCTCAGAAGGCGGAAAATGCCCATGGGCTGTCCTTGCTTTCCCTTGAGGGCTGACATGGTTCATTTTGAATAACCATATTGTCAACACTCCAACAACAATTGTAAATTTGTGTTCAGAGACTGTAGAAAGAACGCAGGCAATTAATTACCTGGGGATACGTTTTGATCGAAGCCTTGCTTATAATGAGCAAATAGGTGATACCAAAGGCCAAGCGGGGTTTGGCTGCGATGCGGGTGATGGCGGCAGCAAACTGTGAGCATCGCTATCTATGTATTCTATACGAGGGGCTGGTCATGTCTGTCTTTGAATATGCGATGGCGATCCTGACTCTCAGCCGTAAGCAGATAGAAAGGATGGAAAGGAGACAGAACGAAGCTATGCGCATTATTCTTGGATGTACAAGAGATACAGCATGCAGGGGATGCGCTACCGTCTTGATTTTCCTACCATTGAAGACTGAATACAAATTTGCAGAGCACGTCCCTACCTTAGTGTTAACGCAAACACACAACATCCACTGCATAGTGAAATTAGGAAGATGAAGGCAGCAGGTTAAAAAGAGGAAGGTCATGGATGGGTCAAGCCGAAGACATTCTTCAACAGGTGTGTTGCCTTGAGGACTTAGAACCTGGCGAGGAGTGGGTACAAGTGCCAATCGATTTATGTACATCCTTTTCTGTTTGCATCCAACTAGACAGAAAATGCAGACAAGAATACCCAGCTGCTGTGGAGGCGACAGTACAGGCGCTGATTTTCGAGAATTCGCTAGACGGTGATGCTGTCATTTACACAGATGGGTCGGTCGTCCCACATATGAGAAGCTCATGGGACTTTACGGCTCAGGCCGGAGGGAGAATTGTGAAGGAGGACTCTGGTGCTTTTGTTGAGACCACAAGTAGCCTGACTATGGAAGTCATGGCAGACAGTAAAGGAAATGTCAGAGATAATATAACCAAGGAGCAACATGATGCCCTAAATGTCACACAATGATATAAATTATAAGACGAATATATATTGTTCTTTAAAAACTAAAACAACTCAATAAATTATGGCGTGGGTCAGATAAACCTACAAAAATTAGATTTTTAAGAGCATGCATCTTTCCCATTGCAACATACTCCAGTGAGACATGGACACTTAATAAACAAGCTGAAGAGCGCGTAAATGCTTTTAAATATAAATGTTACAGACGGGTTGTAAGAATATCTTGGATACAGGAAAGAACAAATGCATTCATATGACAATATCTGAACATGGAAGAAGGTTGGCTAATGAAAACCATAAAACAAAGAAAATTGAAATAATTTGGTATTTGAAATGTCATTAAAGTTTGAAGAGAGCAATAATGGAGGGCATATGACGGGGAAGAGAGGAAGAGGAAGGCCAACGAGAAGACGGGTGCAGGATGTGGCAGATGATCTCCAGATGGGTGTATCGGATGCGGGACATATTGCTCATGAACGAGAAGTTTTCCGGAAGGTTGTTAAGGGAACGAGGTTCTGCACAGGACATGATATATATATATATATATATATATATATATATATATATATATATATATATATATATATATATATATATATATATATATAATATATATATATATATATATATACACACACACACACCCTTGTTCCACTCATTGCTGTACAGACTGGTATAAACACACAGCCAGTTGCTACAGGACGAACTGAATTAAGTTTTTGATCTCATCAACATTACAGTGTTCGTGAAATAGAAGCACATCATTCTTGTACAGCTGTTCTTATGTTTACATCACTTCAAAAAGGAAATAGGTAAGACAATAAAAGCAAGAATTTCGATCTGATGAAAACAGACTGAGCCGGTATGTAGCAGCACTAGGTGGTCTTCACGAAAGTTAGAGAAAGTATACTAGGCCAGATTTCTGTCATCATGGAGAATAGAGGCGTCATTGAGCATTGACAAAATACAAAACAAACAGTATTCCTTCCAGCACAATGTTAAACATGTCAGACATGGACTCGCCCAATGAAGCAAAAGGAAACTGAAAAATTGACATGCCACACTTGAGAAACACTTCGGGTGTAGCACCAAGAGCTGAATAAAAGTCATTATTATTTCTTGAACCAGGTCACTCGGCCAGCATCATTACCAGCTTGGTTAAGACCAGCGTTATTTTCAGCCTGGTTGAAGTGGTTAATAATAATATAAATAAAATAAAAAATAAAATAAAAAGATGTCAATTTAAACGAGAAAAAAGATTGTTGAGGTGCTACATAGAGCCTGTTCTTTTGTATGGATGTGAAACTTGAACAACGTGCAGTCAAGTTGAAAAACATCTGATGACTGCAGAAATGTGGTTTCTGAGGAAATTGCAAAGAATACCATGGACAGATAGAAAAACCAATGACCAAGTACTACAGGAGACAAATAAAAATCGTAAATTGAGTAGAGAAATTAGACGTAGACAGTCAAAATTTTTTGGACATGTTATGAGAAGAAATAGATTGGAGAACTTAGTGACAACTGGCAAGATCGAAGAGAACAGACCAAGAGGAAGACCGAGAGGAAAATACTTGGATTGCTTGGCCACATGGCATGGACGAGACAGGAACACTGAGCTGATCCACGATCTGGTGATCGAGTGTAATGGCGAGTCATGACCGCCCACGCTTTCCGGCATGGCACATGATTGATTGATTGAAAGTGGTTAATGCGATCACAAACTTAACAGGTGTACACGGTGTGCCGGTAGACTATTCAAATCGCGACCCCCTGGGCTGCCAACGATTTTCTTCTGTGGGAGGATCCTGAATTAGCTGAGACTGCACAAATGAAAACACTGCGTCACTGTTTGCATAAACCTATTGTTTGTTTACTGAGTGCTTGAAACTGTCTGTCGGTTATATTACTAGCTTGTAATAGTGACGGTGAGTTATAGGTAAATAAAGAAGACATTTGTTATCTCCACGGCAATCGCACATTTACAACAAAGTCTTTGTGTCAACACAAAATTTGTTTGATCCGCTTATAATATACCGAGACTTAGAAGCATATTTAATTCTTTCCACATTGGAACAATGTTAGTGACAATGTGTTTTAAGCATTTCAGCCAAACAATTATTTATTATTCATTGCATATGATATATAACTCCTGCAGTATGTACCCGACGTGATGCAGCGGAATATGTCAGCCAATAAATCGTACTACTTATTGTTTGTGCTTTCTGGGTATCCATTCATGAACTAGGTCAGAGACCCTAAATGGATGTACTGTAATACAATGAATCCCCTTACACGGGGAAATACCTGCAAATGAAGAGGCCAACAGACTGACAGGTGGAATATTTACACTATTGGCACCTGGCGGTCTTGACAGACGATTGTTTGTTACATTGTGTGTGCTTAACAAAAAATAAAGCATAATAACCTTTCTACAGCACAAGCCTGGGCTGAATTGTAGAGACCATGTGTTGCCCATGCAGCATGATCCCTCTCTCGGCCTGCCTAGTTTACTCCAGAGGAAAGGTAACACTAATACGTCTGGAACAAAACAAGCTGCAGAAGTTGCGGGATCAGCAAAGCAATGCTCTAACTGTCTGCCTGTCGGAGCTTCCATCCTAGACCAAGTTGCCAACCAAGGCTTACGGTCTGGTCTGCCATGTCGTGACATGTAGTCTTTAGGTTGCACTTCCTCACATCATAAGGCATGTACCCTCCGAATTGTGCTCATCAGCCCGAAGACGTTGGCACAATGTGGGGTGTCGGGTTTGTTGAGCGCCACCCAACATTCGGCGCTAACAGAAAGCAAGTAGTACCTGCTATTGTCGTGCGGTAGCTCTGTCATATCTGACTAGGACCTGACTTAGACATGGAAGACTGTTTCAGCCTAATATAGACTATACCCATGATGAGACCAAGAGACTAATAAGAATTATGCAATATGGAACCACGTGGGAATAAGAGCATCCAGGACATCAGAAATATAACGGATGTTACACACTCAACCGAATAGAACAAGCAACAATCTGCAGACTTTGTAGTGGACACCATAGGCAGAAATACCACATGTTTAATAAACTAAGGATAGTAGTTAATGAATAATTTGACTGTGGAATTGGTAAAATAACAGCTAAGCATTTGTTGCAGGAGCACCCAACGCATGCAGAAAAGAAGAAATTGCTTTGGCCTATACCACTTCGCTGGAAGAGGATCTCAGCAAGCTCAAGCTCACTACTGATTTCTGTGGAAATATTCATGTTGGCGTAGTGTGACGGTGTATGTAGAAGAAGAAAAAGATATCGAAAAGATTATTGTGAAGTAAAGAGAAATATTGAATGACATTGCTTGTTTAGTTTAGTCCGGAGAATTTCAGCTCAGTGTGCGAAATCCATAGCACCAGCGAGGTTCCTGAAATACTTTGGGTAGATTTTTAACTCGAAATTTTGCCCGGGCAGCACCGTTAGGCTACTTTGTTTCGATTTCCAACTTTTTTACGTGCGCAGCAATACACACGGGCTTGTCAAAAGAGAAATGTTTTAAATGCGAGTAGAATATCGCGTCGACCGTAATAAAGACAGAAATAAAGAGAATTCTGGGAGATTGTTCCAAGTTTCTGTTACAGGATTATTGACATGGTGTCTGATTCCGCACGCCCATTTATAACAGGCCACTTAAGAAAACCATGGAATAGTAACACTGTTACCTATCACCCATGTCGTCAGAGGAGAAGCGACTAGCGAGTAATGGCACCCACAAGCTATCACATCCAGAAGACAACTTTACCTGCAAAATCAAATCAACCGTGAATAAGGCTAAAGAAAAAGGGGACAAAAACTAAGTAATTTAGCCAGCCAAGATGAAAGTAGCTCTTCTACTAGAAGAGGTGTGGCGCCATGGGTCGAAAGCCGCAAATAGTCTAGGATACCATCTTACATACTTTCACGTAGAAATATCTCCAGAACTGGCACTACTTATGCTTAAACTAAGTGTGCATTAGGAAAGACAACCCCGGTGCTGGACGAAATGAAATCTGTTGAGATAAGCATTCTGAAAACAAACGAAACAATAAGGAACGGAGCAGGCAAACAGCTTCTAAACACAGGTGAAACAGTGCTGCTCTCAGGTCATTTTGAAGGCTTGCGCCTTACGGTGAATGATATCTAAAGCTTAATATAGCATTATCAGCAACATTGAGAAAAGAAGAACGTAAACATGAATGTGATCCAGTGTTAAGTAATAAACAAATAATAATGATTAATTTGTAAAGAAGGAATTACACATGAATCTCCAGAGTGTTGTAGGTAATGACAGAAATGGCAATATCAAAATGTTCATAAAAACATGTTGATAGGTGACATGAATGGATAGGATTGGATAACAAAGGTTATGAAGTGATCATGAGGGAACGTGGACTTGGAGTGATGAACAATATTGGAGAATTATTCACCACATTGTAAATAGTGAACAATGTGTCGTGAGCGGAAATATTTTTCCATACACAAAAAGGGTACATAAAGGAATATGGTTATTGCTGGACACACAAGAGACAATTACGTCATTCATATCTTTACTAACACGAAATACGCATCATTTCGGTACTTTTGCCTTAATTCACCCTAAACAAACAAGCATCCCTTACAGAGCCTCATTTGCATCGGTCCGGCAATCACTTCCGGTTTAGTCGACTGTCGACTAAACTGTCGACGACAGTGAGGGCCCCACGGGCCCAAAACTAACAAAACATCCATCGATCGGTCCAGCAGTCAACCGAACACTAAACCGGAAGTGATTGCCGGACCGATGCAAATGAGGCTCTATAAGGGATGCGGCGTTTTCGGCGGGTCGTCCTGTGGAAAGAGACCGAGCCATATAGGATAAAACCTGGGTCAATGAAGTCTTTCTGGTGACTGCCATTTCCATCAACGATGAACTGTATTTTTCATGGAGGACTTTAGTGTTGGCATTCTGGCGGCGGCATTATGCACAGTGTACCTGTGCGGACTGTTGGCTTGCCGATACTCCTGTCTGTTCCATTGTTCACTTTTGGCACTGAGGAGCATTTTGTGTGATATTCACTGGCACAGGAACGGAGCAATATGGGAACAACCCGTTGCCGTGAAATTGGAACCACGACTAACTAACTAACTAAGGGATGCTTGTTTGTTTGGTGTGAATTAAGGCAAAAGTACCATCATTTCTACATGGCGTAATAAATTTATCAAATCCAGATGTATGTTCATATCACCATCTACTGATAAATAAAAATACGCTGAAATATGAGAAATAACATCTTATAAACATGGATATCAAAATCAATCCTGAATGTCTTCGAAATCAACCAAATAAAGGACAATTGTTGCCGCAATCTGGCCTAAGTACCGAGACTTGCTACAACCAGTAGACAAGGTTACTATGGAAGACTAGGTTACAATCACTTGGGACGAATTATTTATCGACGTATAGAGTGTATTTTTAATGACTGTGCAGTGTTTGAAAATATTGCCGGTCCAAGTTTTGTATTCACCCTCTGTATAGTTAATGCAACATAATAGGTAAATACAAAACTTGGACCGGCAATATTTTCAAACACTGCACAGTCATTAAAAATATACCTTGTAATTCAGACAAGACAACGACAACAAAAAGCAAGGATACCACCGGAAACACTTAGACACGAAGAAAGGAGATTTTTCCCAAGAAGTTTTAAATAATAGCAAAACCAGTGCTACAAAAGTGATAGCCCGTGAAAAGTATACAGTGATAATAAAGAAGTTAGGATGAGGACAGGGACGGATACAAGATAATATTTAGATGGCCTAGCAAGATAGGCAGAAGTAGTAGCAGCGAAAGGAAACTGCACGTCATCACAAGCAAAATATGATCAAAATATAATCACCCAAGTGGAGTGATAAACAAATAGTAATGAGAAAGTTCTCGTCAACATTAAAGATATAATGAAACAAATACGTTGAATACTTTGTAAGACATTCTAATAGACCATTTAAAATAAAGACCATCCGGATACGCAGTATGCAGAAGTGAAGCTGAATATCAAATGTGATAAACCATATACAGAAAAAATGTAGAAACACTATCACAATTATGAACAATAGGAACGCTGCTGGTCCAGATAATATCTCAGCAGAAGCCGTTAAAGTCAATATAAGCACATCACGTGAACAACTGCACTCATTATTTAGCAGGATCTGAGAGACTTCAGAAATACCAGCAGACTGCAGGGAAGGATATCTGGTGAAGTTGTCGCAATAAATAACGTGCAGAAATGCGAAAACTATAAAGGTCTACAGTTATTACATCATTAACAGTTGGAAACGCAACAACACCAAATCTATCTAAAACAGCTGTTGGACATTGCAGTAATAGACGCAAGCGTGTGTGTGTGTGTGTTCGTGCGTGTGTGTGTGTGAGTGTGTGTGTGTGTGTGTGTGTGTGTGTGTGTGTCAATCATGTGCCATGCCGGAAAGCGTGGGCGGTCATGACTCGCCATTTCACTCGATCACCAGAGTCGTGGATCAGCTCAGTGTTCCTGTCTCGTCCATGCCATGTGGCCAAGCCATCCAGATATTTTCCTCTCGGTCTTCCTCTTGGTCTGTTCCCTTCGATCTTGCCAGTTGTCACTAAGTTCTCCAGTCCATTTCTTCTCATAACATGTCCAAAAAGTTTTGACTGTCTGCGTCTAATTTCTCTAATCAATCTACGATTTTCATTTGTCTCCTGTAGTACTTGGTCATTGGTTTTTCTATCTGTCCATGGTATTCTTTGCATTTTCCTCAGAAACCACATTTCTGCAGCCATCAGATGTTTTTCAGCTTGACTGCACATTGTCCAAGTTTCACATCCATACAAAAGAACAGGCTCTATGTACCCTCTCAAGACTCTTTTTCTCGTTTCAATTGACATCTTTTTATTGGTCAGAATGTTTTTCATCTTGCTAAAGGCTACTTTCGCCATGGCGATTCTTGTTCTAATCTCTTCAAGGCATCTCCCATCAGATGTTATGACTGTTCCGAGATAATTATACCGATTCACTTGTTGAAGAATATTCCCATTTACTTGTATATTACATTGTGGTACTTCGTTCTTCCTAGTGACGACCATAACCTGTGTCTTCTTACAATTTAATTCCAACCCCAGCTGCTCACTGTGGACAACAACCGCGACTACTAATTGTTGCAGATCCTGTGCATTGTCTGCAATCAATACTGTATTATCTGCATATCTAATGTTATTTATGTTTCGTCCTCCAATGCTGATTCCATTTATGTCTTCTACATTTCTGAAAATATTTTCACTGTATAGGGAAAAAAGATCTGGAGACATTACACATCCCTGCCTAACACCTCTCTTAATAGGTTGATATTGTCCCACTTCATTATCAATCCTTATGGCAGCTTGTTGTTTCCAATATATGTTTTTTATAAGTCTAATGTCTTTCCCATCAATTTGTAGATCTGCAAGCATATCCACCATGTTGACATGTCTAACTCTATCAAAAGCCTTTGTGTAGTCAATAAAGCAAAGATGTATATACTTGTTTACTTCTATAGCACGTTCAATAATATAATTATTATCTCATCTCAGCTCATCTCATGTCATCTCATCTCATCATGTTCCTCTTGTACCTTGTGGTGTCGAGGTGAAGTATAAACTTTGTGAGAGTGCACGATTATGGGCTTCATATATCGATATTCCCATGGACTCCGTCCGTCCAACGTTTACGTGGACGGCCTCTACCTCTGTTTCCATCTGGTCTGTAAATCATTGCTTGTTGTGGTATGCTGTTGACTGGTAACCTACTTGCATGACCAAACCATTTGACTTGCTGCTTTCTAATAAAATCTAGTGCTGCTTTAACCCCCACTTTAGTCCTGATTTCTGCATTTCTGATCTTATCTTTTCTTGATACGTTGGATATTCTTCTCAGGAACCTCATTTCTGTTGTTGTGATTTTTCTTTTCTATGTTTCTATCATATAGAAAGAATGGAAGATAATAGGGAAACAAAACTCGCTTACACTCAGGAAATAAATGACCGTAGACCCCGAGGTAGACCAAGAAGGCGGTGGAGAGATAATATACATACAGACCTACAAGCACTTGGAATCAACGACTGGCAAGAGAAGGTCCACCAGAGAGACGAATGGAGACAGATTGTATTTGCAGCAAAGAACCTCAATGGCTCGGAATGCTGAAGAAGAAGAAGAAGATGTTTCTATCATTGTCAAGGTTTGGCATTGGTAGCATAGAGTTGGTAGGAAGATTGTGTTGTATAGTGCTTTCTTAGTAGTTAATGATACATGTTTGTTCTTTAGTATTGGTGCCATTTGTCCAATGAGTTGATTTGCCTTATTGCACCTATTTTCGATCTCGTCTTCTGATCTGCCATTTGATGATATTATACTTCCTAAGTACGTGAAACTCTTTACTTGTTTCAATGGATGTTCGTTTAGGTGAATTGTTGTTGTTTGTTCTTCTTTAATTATAGTCATTACCTCTGTTTTGCTTGTGCTAATTTTTATGTTATGTTCCCTACACATTTCGTTTAGACTATTCATGTGGTCTTGTAATTCAGCTTCTGATTTTGCTATTAGTGCTTGGTCGTCCGCAAACAGGAGTTCTCTAATGGTTAGATTGTTCTTCTTCTGTGTTCTCGTCATACGGTATTCTTGCTGTCTCTGCTTGGCAGGTGTCTTTACATATGTTGTCTCTATATGTTATGAACAAGAGAGGGGACAGGACACAACCTTGTCTTACTCCAGATTTTATGGTGAAAGGTTCTGAGTGTCCTCCAGTAGCTTGCACTATGCATTCACTGTTGTTGTATAAACTTCTACATAGGTTTGTTAGATGTGTACTCACTCCATATTGTTTAAGGATTTGCCACAGCTTGTTTCTATCTACTCTATTGAATGCCTTTTCTTGGTCGACAAAGGCTAAGTAGAGTGCTTCATTGAATTCGATTGATTTTTCTATAAGTTGTCTAAGAGCAAAAATGGCAGCTGTGCATCCTTTGTTTTTCCTAAATCAAAGCTGTGTTTCGCTAAGCTGGGGTTCTAAAGTAGTTCGTAATCTTTTTTCATGAATTTTGCAAAATATTTTCCCAGTATGACTCAACAGTGAAATGCCTCTGTATTGTGTGCAGTCTCTTTTGCTGCCTTTGTGTTTCTAAATTGGGATAATTATGGCGTTTCCCCTGTTGTTCTACCCTAACATGGTTGAATAGTCTATGTAGCCAAGCTGCTCCTACTTCTCTTGCTGCTTTAATTAGTTCATTTGGTATTTCATCCTGTCCTGGTGATTTGTTCAATGGGGCTAATCTGATGGCTTCTATAATTTCTTCTTTCAGTATGTGTGGTTCTAGTTCTTCGGTGACATATGTGTAGGTTTCTTGAATTCCTGTGACATCTGATGGGATGTTGAGAAGTTGTTCGAAATACTGCTTCCATCTTATTAGAATTTGTTTTTGTTCACTTATTGGTTCTCCATTTTCGCTGTTAATTATTTCAATTGGGTCAAAGGGTTCTCCTCTGGTTCGCATTGCACCTATCATATCAAAGAAGATTACATCAAAAAATTTGATATAACAATAGAAGATAAAATGCTCAACTGAGTTTATCAGTTTTCAAAACTGAAGAGGATTTGAGACAGAGATCCGTAAATAATAGTGTCAGGACATCTAAGGACTTATACATAGGTTCTAGACAACCTGGGAAAGAAAAGAGAGTTGATGAAAGAAATAACATAATAGGCAATTGAAATATTTCGGCCACGTTAAAAGACATAATACTCTTTTGAAAACCATACTGGAGGGTAAGGCTCAAGACAAGCGAGCAAGAGGTAGACAGCAATACAAGTAGGAGGATAACATCAAGAGATGGCCGAACAGCAATCTTGAAGAAAGATCTGTTAGAGATAAGATAGCAAAGCTTGGCGTGAGTTGGTTGAGGGCTTGGCCAAGTTGTATGGTCGCGACGGGAACACAGAGCTGATCTACGACTCTGGTGATCGAGTGATATGGCTCAACATGACCGCCCACGCTTATCGGCATGGCACATGATGAATAAAATGGAGGTAGACGAGAAAGTGGTAGAGAATGAGAGAGATAAAGAGAGAATGAGACAGACAGACAGACAGACAGACAGACAGACAGACAGACAGACAGACAGACAGACAGACAGACAGACAGACAGACAGACAGACAGGCAGACAGACAGACAGACCGACCGACCGACAGACAGACCGACCGACCGACAGACAGACAGACAGACAGACAGACAGACAGACAGACAGGAGGGAGGGAGAGAGAGAGAGAGAGAGAGAGAGAGAGAGAGAGAGAGAGAGAGAGAGAGAGAGAGAGAGAGAGATTTGGAACTCCACAGGTTCCAATGAATCATTATCACTATTATCACCATTATCATTATCATTACCATCACCATTGTCATCGTCATTATCGTCATCATCATTATCTTCGTAATGTTTTTTAATGAATCATATCCCTTACCGGACGTTGCAGTCAACACCAGCATTTTTCAGCTGCTGTTAATGTACTAGGCAAGATTACGCTCAGTAGTTTGTCATTGCTTTCTGAGCCTTCATCATTATTAAAATCATTATCACCATCATCATTATCATTATCATCATCGTTAGCATCATCATTATTACCATCATTATCATCATCAATTTCATTTTAATTATCATCATCAATATTATCATGATTATCACTATTATCACCATCATCATTATCATTATCATCATCATTACCATCATCATTACCATCATCTTTACCAACATCATTATCAGCATCATTATCATCATCATTATCGCCATCATCATTATCATCATCATTATTTTTATCATTATCATCATTGTCGCCATTCTCATTATCATTATAATCACAATTATCTTCACCATTATCATCATCAATATCATCATCATTATTATCAACATTATCTTCATCATTATCACCATCATCATTATCATCATCATTATCTTCATCATTATCATCATCAGCATCATCATCACTATCACCATCCTCATTATCATCATCAGCTAGTGACGTGTCCTGGGCGGAACGTTACCCGTATAACAGTCATTGGATATTGCTCTCTATAAGTCCTACATCTGTAAGTCCTGCGTCTGTTGTTGCAATGTGTCAGTTATCTATTGATTCTTCCGGTCAAGATGGCGGCGGAAGATCGTGTTGTTTAGTGATCGTTTCTTTTTTCGCGTAAGACATGGATACTTTTATCTCTTGCGTGTAATTTGTGCGCCAGGTTGTAAAACCAGGAGTTCTTTTCTCGGGATCTTCGCCATGCTACGGAGTTCGTGCATTGAGCGAAGCAATCCTTGCGATAATTTTCGCAGCGTGTGTGGTTCTGTGGTGTTCGGTTGTTTGATTTTTTTTTTTTTTTTAACATCGCGGAACAACGTTTGTGTTCCGTGCGGAGGGCAGTCAACCTAACAAGGCGACGGTCGCGGCGGGGTGGCCATAAAAGGCAAGGCAGGCTTGGTGAAGCAAGGCGTTTTAGACTCATGTGTGACGGTCTGGGCCTCATGAATACTCGTATTCTATATTGGAACTGTGCCTGCGTAAAACAACGAGGACCTATTCTGGAAAACCTAGTATACAGGAACGATATTGTAGCACTTCAAGGGACGAGACTGGGTGATCCATACTCCAGGTAGCCGGTTTCAAATGTTTCTACAACAGACGACACCTGGGAATGTTGATTCTCATCCGCGACAGTATGATGGCTTCAGAGCTAGACATGTCCAGTTGGGACAGTGACGACATAAAAATTCAGGCTGTTAGAGTTCAGACCGGCCTACCATTTGTGTTGGTTAATGTTTATGCTCGTAACGCGAGTGTGGATTCCCAGAAGTGGCAGTGCTTAAGTGACACACTAGTTCACGAGAGAAATGTTATTTTCTGTGGCAATTTCAACGCTAAAGGCAGATCATGGGGAAACATTTCCTCCAACATACAGATGGAGGTGCTCGAGACTGCACTTGAAACCATTGACCTGGTTCGTATCAAAAGTGGCTGTGTCACCAGAACAGCAAGTCGTCCAGGTGATGAGGATAGTGTTATTGATCTTGCGCTGGTTTATCTTTCACTCATTACAGTATGTAGATGGGGTGTCCTAGAGTACCACGGCAGCGACCACCACCCTTGCAGCGTATTGGTAGAGAAAGACAGAATCAGGCAGCACAAGTCAACGGTCAAGACGTTCCAGTATGACAGTACAGGGCAAAATGTGGTGAGTAAAATAAGGCGCGACAAGCGCAGAAAGCTTTATGGCAGGACAAAAAACTGAGAGCAGCCACCTTGGCAGAATTGTGAGGTGGAAAAGGCTTGAGTGGATAAGCGTAGTGCTGTAAGGAAATGACAAAATGCCAAAAAGAACAGATACGCCCATCCTGGTCCCTGCATGCACTAGAAAGAGAGATTGTCACAAAATTCTTGGAAGGGTCGATCAAAGAAACACTGTTGCGACCTTTGTCTACAAGCGCCGGCATTCTTCTTTGATGTGTTGTCGATCAAGAGAAAAAGACTGTTGCGTCAGTTGTTTACGGGCGGCACCCATTCTTGTGAAGTTCGAGACAAATTGTCTGGGGGAGGGAGGAAAGTCGGCTAGATCTTTGTAGTGGAGAAATGAATTTCTCTAGATCACAGGCAGGAGGGACCTTTGATGTACGGGAAACCAGTCCCGAGAGGGAGACGGGAGGGCCACCTGTTGTTGACAGCGATGACGTCATTCTAGGCACTGTATTAAAACTGGCTGGGTAAACCAACTTTTGGGAAGTCGACCAAGTGTTGTGAAACTCCACGGACGTGTGTGTAATGATTCTGGCTGGAGTTTAAAGAGAGGCTGCCGTGTCTGGTGCTATTTTATATTGGCGGACATTTACCCGTTGTGTGGTTGAGTTGAGTAGTTTCAATTTAAGGCCAGACTCAATATATGGTAATTGAGTGATTTAGACCCAAATGGGTTTATTCTTAGGACTCGAATGGAGTAATGTGCATTAGGAGAATGTAATATAGGAGTGTCGACAACAGTAGGCAATCGCGTTGTTAAACTAGCAAGTGTAAGATATCACTTAACTCAGCTGGTTGAGAATAATGTAGTGGGATGATGTTTAGAGAGATTGAGGATGGTTGGGGGATAGGGGCAATGTCCAATGGTAGGATCTTCCAGTGGGGTGTCTACTGGGTTTCTGCGCTTTGCTTTTGCCCTTTCCTTGTCATACCATGACTGAGATCGAGGTGATGAGCTCCTCTGCCCTATGACAGAGTTTAGTTCGCTGTCATATATCTGAGTGAGGCCGTCGGCCTGCACTCACCTAATAAAGGTCAGTATCGGGTTGCTCTCACCAGGTGTGTTCTCTCTTCAACAGGTTCCACTCCGTACACGAAGAGAACAAGCTGAAAAGTCAGTGACTAATATTATGGCTAATTCATTGAAAAAAGTTTTACTCGGCGGCTTTTGAACTGGGCCCATAATCAAAAAGGGTCTGCAGGAACATGGCTCTGCTGAGCAGGAACTGATATTTATCTGAGAATGAATCCTCAGAGATAGGGTTCACCAAAGTTGAGTGAAGTTATTCTGCATACCACGTGTAACAGGAACACTATGAATCATAGAGGGAAGTTGAACACATAACATAGCGTTTTCTCTGTTAGTGGATTCCTGTGGAACTTTAAACCTTATCGTGATCGTGAAAATCCAAGATAATTACCAAATTAACATTTTTTTGTTTCAAGTGACAGTGATCCGTATTTCACGATACAAGGATGGTTAGATCGCAAAACTGTGGTGACATTTAGTTACACGGCGTGTGACAGATTCAGAGTCAGTATTGGACTATGTCCATTTGTGGTGACAAGGTATCTGGATTATCAAAGAGCTACTGGAGGAAGTCAACATCTGGCCGGAGTGAGATATCTTTTGGTGAGGTCATTGTGTACTGTTGTGTGGCCATTACAGGGATGATCAGACTTTGCTCCTGAGCTGTTCAGTCTGAATCTGCAGAGACACTAGAATATACGCCACACATTCTACACCTACCCTTCACACATACATACACTTTTCTTCATTAAATTAATTTGTTATTAATTTTAGAAGCTAGAGTTGTGTGGTATGGTATGTTGGAGAAGAATGAGAAGGGGCATGGTCCAGTGGTGAGAGAGAGAGAGAGAGAGAGAGAGAGAGAGAAGAAGAGAGAGAGAGAGAGAGATGAGAGAGAGAGAGAGAGAGAGAGAGAGAGAGAGAGATCCAGTGACTGACGGGGTGTTGTAGACGGAAATCTAGTGGATTCTCCAGAATAATGATATGGGGTTAAAAGAATGTGGGTGTTGATTCCCCTCACCCCAGGGACGACACTAAAGAAATACGACAGAGATGCACACAAAAGTAAGCTACTTCAAATAACTGGTTAAGGTGGTTAAAAGTGAAAAATGGGCAGTGTTATGCCACAGAGTTAGCACAGACAAGTCACTGAAATTGTTCTGGCGACTATATAAAAGCATGGGTGTTGTAGTCAAGAATAAGAGCATTCCTGACTTCCAAGGTGCTGATCTCATCTGGCAGAGGACTGACGAGAACAAGGGCAAAGCCCACTTCGAACGCTATCTTGAGCAGAGCAACCAGACAGACATGACAGACCGAAATCTCGCCAAGGAGGTCACCTCAAATAGTTGCAATGTCCAGCACATTTCGGATGAAGACACAGTGACAGTGAAATAATTCAAGACTGTTCTTCGACGTTAAAACAACAGCGCTCCAGGGCCTGATGGCATAAGATACAACGACATCAATAGGTGTACCGACAACGAGCTAGAGAAACTAGCAGACATGTACAACAACAGTATAGAGAGTGCTAGCATCAAGGAGGAGTGGTTACACCGCCATCTGATTCCCTTGCCGAAGCCTGGCAAAGACCACACAAAAATTCAGGGATATCGAGTAATAACCATGCAGAATACAATAGGCAAGCTGCTGGAGAGGTTAATTGCCAGAAAAATATCAAGCCAGCTAGAGAGGCAAGGTGTTTTCCCACCTACCCTGGGTGGGTACCATCCAAAAAGTGAAACCTGGACGAATGCAGCAGTTTTTGCCCATGATGTCTATGAAGGTTTCCACTCAGGCATTGAAATATTTGCTGCAGCGATTGATCTTGAGGACGCGTACAACAAAGTACCATTAGATTTTTTAATGCTTCAGCTTCTTGAGCTCAAGATAAGTCCTTTCTTCCTTAGTTGGATCGCTGCAGCCCTCCTCCAACGGAAAGTAGTCTTTAGATGTGGCAGTTGGACTACAGAACCAACAACACTATAACCTGGTCTACTACAGGGATCACCATTATCCCCGGTACTGTTCAACGCCTAAATTGTGAGAATCACTTGCGAGCAAATCATAGGACCGGGAAGGACATTGTCGTATGCAGACGATGTTTTAGTGTATCGTCAGGGCAAGGATAGAGATCAGGTTGCTGTGGAACTAGAAACCGAATTTAATCGCATAAGCACTTGGTGTATTGAAGCTGGAGCAATGGTAACCCAACAAAGGCAACAGTGACATGGTTCTATTTGAATAACCATATTTTCAAGACCCCAACGCCAACTGTAAATCTGGGTTCAGAGACGGTGGAAGGAACGCAGGCAATGAATTACCTGCGGATACGATTTGGTCGAAGCCTAGTTTATACTGAGCATGGAGACCAGGTGATAACAAGGGCCAAGCGGGGTTTGGCTGCGATGCAGGTGATGGCGGCGGCAAATATTGAGCAGCGCCATCTATGTCTTCTTTACGAGGATTTGGTCCTTTCTATTTTGGAGTATGCGAGGCGATCCTGACTCTCAGCCATAAGCAAATAGAAAGGATGGAAAGGATACAGAACGAAGCTATTCGCATTATTCTTGGAGGAGCGGCTGGCCGAGAGGCTAGAACGCCGGACTCTCATTCGGGAGGCCCGGGTTCGATCCCTCGGTAAGGTGTGGGATTTTTTTCTGTCGGGGGCAAAAAGAAAATCTTAACCTGCACAGTTCGCGGCGACTGCACTAGCCAGGCGGCCTTTATTCCTCAGGCTCAAAGACCCCTCTGCCATACACCGGAAGGTACTATATTGGCAGTAAATGACAGTTAGCTGAACAGTACAAGATATGCGGCTGGCCGCGTGGCTAGAACGCCGGACTCTCCTTTGGGAGGCCCGGGTTCGATCCCTCGGTAAGGTGTGGGATTTTTTTTCTGTCGGCGGCAAAAAGAAAATCCTAACCTGCACAGTTCACGGCGACTTCACTAGCCAGGCGGCCTTTATTCCTCAGGCTCAAAGACCCCTCTGCCATACACTGCAAGGTACTATATTGGCAGTAAAAAATGATAGTACAAGAGATACACAGCATGCAGGGCGATGCGCTATCTTCTTGATTTTCCAACCATGAGGGACAGAATACAATTTTGCCAAGCAAGTGCCTATCTCAGAGTCAACGCAAACACACCGCACAGCGAGGTTAAGAAGGTAAAGGGCAGCAGGTTAAAAAAAAGGAAAGTCGTGGATGGGTCAAGCCGAAGACATTCTTCAGCAGGTGTGTTCACTTGAGGACTTAGAACCTGGCGAGGAGTTGGTACATGTGCCAACAGAGTTCTGTACATCTTTTCAGTGTGCATCCAACTAGGCAGGATATGCAGACAAGGATATCCAGATGGTGTGGAGGCTGAAGTACAGGCTCTGATCTTGGACTTCGTTAGAGGATGATGCTGTCATTTACAGGGATGGGTCGGTCGTTCGAGGAATGAGAAGTTCATGGGCCTTTACGGCACAGGCCGGAGCGAAAAGTATGAAGGAAGAGTCTGGCGCTTTTGCTGTGGCCACAAGTAGCCTGACTATGTAAGTCATGGCAGTAAGTAAAGCAATAACATGGCTCGAGACACAGACATTCAATCGGGCTTGTGTCCTTAGTGACTCAATGAGTATGATCAGGATGACAGATATGGGGTGGGTCCGAAGAGAGTGGCTACTGTCTCTGGAGCGGTCTCTGCTGGCAAAGATTAGGTTCAGCTTCGTGCCTGGGCATGCGAGTATACAAGGGAATGAGCAGGCTGACAGGCTTGCTGGTAGGGCTACCGTGGAAGGCGGGCGAGCCATGGACCAGGCAGACATTCTGAATACTCTACGAGAAATAAATCGTTTATGAGAACCAAGCAATGACTGGGAATCTACAACCATGGTGAGGCTGCGAGAACAGCAAGTTAAAAGAGGCGTGGGCAAACAAGAACACTACGCAGGAAGCCAAAGAAGAGTAATAAACCTACACAGAACTGATGAGCCGCTACACGCTGCGGGATTTACTGACAATTACATAAATAAACACACATAGTATTATTTGGCGCTCACAGAAGGAGAAGGAAATAGAGACTAGAAGACGCACTAGACAACATAAAATTTGAAAGCTATAGTTACCGACCGGGATTTACTGAGGAGGGGATCCGAGCACTTATGGACTGAATGGTTCGATGTGCAATGAGGATGATCTGTGGACTCACTAACTAACTAACTAGTTATCTATCACATCTTGAATGCATTTAGGTTGTGATCTTCCTCTATGCCGCATCCCTCGTACACCTCCTTCCCTAATTGTATTTATGACTTTTCACATATCCAAAACACTTCAATTTCTTCTTTCGTTCGCCCAAATCAAAACATTCAAGGTCTTCTTTTGTTCGCCCAAAACCTTCAATTTCTTTTGTTCGCTCGCCCAAATGTAACTGTCCTGAATTGTATTTGTCTGCAAGATGTGGAATGCGCCTGGCCCTGCAGCCAGCAGGGTTAGGATCGGTCAGGAGGGGTGAAGAGCGAAAACTAGTAGCCTGCCGATAACCCGCAGACTGCACAAGTCAAACCCCACTTCCACGCGGTGCAGACCGGGCAACCATGACCGCGAGGTCATGGGCTAACGGGGCTATGGCTCGCCATAGAGGATGGACTCCCTGTGGTCAGATTACTGTCGTAAACCTGTGACTGGCCTAGCAAGCCGGCAGGGGATCTTCATGCTGCTCGAAGAAAAACTAAGAAGTATAAACGGACTGATCTGGAGTACGGCAAGGTTGTGTCCTGTCCCCTCTCTTGTTCATAACATATATAGACAACATATGTAAAGAAACCAGCCAAGCAGAGACAGCTAGAATACCGCATGACGAAAACAACGAAGAATAACCATCTGCAAATCTAACCATTAGAGAACTCCTGTTTGCGGACGACCAAGCACTAATAGCAAAATCAGAAGCTGAATTACAAGACCACGTGAATAGTCTAAACGAAATGTGTAGGGAACATAACATGAAAATTAGCACAAGCAAAACAGAGGTAATAACTATAACTAAAGAAGGACAAACAACAACAACTCACCTAAACGAACGTCCCTTGAAACAAGTAAAGAGTTTCAAGTACCTAGGAAGTATATATCATCAATCAGAAGACGAGATCGAAAATAGGTGCAATAAGGCAAATCAACTCATTGGACAAATGGCACCAGTACTAAAGAACAAACATATATCAGTAACTACTAGAAAAAGCACTTTACAACACAATCTTCCTACCAACTCTATCCTACCAATGCGAAACCTTGACAATGACAGAAAAAGAGAAAAGAAAAATCACAACAACAGAAATGTGGTTCCTGAGAATAATACTCAACGTATCAAGAAGAGATAACATAAGAAATGAAGAAATCAGGACTAAAGTGGGGTTAAAGCAGCACGAGATTTTATTAGAAAGCAGCAAGTCAATTGGTTTGGCCATGAAAGTAGATTACCAGTCAACAGCATGCCACAACAAGCAATGATGTACAGACCAGATGGAAACAGAGGAAGAGGCCGACCACGTAAACGTTGGACGGAGGGAATAGCAGAGTCCATGGGAATATCCATATATGAAGCCCATAATCGGGCACTCTCACGATGTTTATACTTCACCTCGACACAGCAAGGTACAAGAGGAACATGATGAGATGAGATGATAGATGTATTCGTCTTAACGACAACTTTCTTCAATATTGAGTTATTGTTGGGTATATCTGTTTGTTCTCTTTTTTTTTCCCCCATGACATTTGCGATAATCTCCTGAAACACTTATATGTGGGGGCTGCGTGGTCTCGAGGTATGGTGTCCGCCTCGAGTGCTGGAGGTCCCGGGTTCAGGCCTCGGTGAGGACCAGGGTTTATTTAAAAAATCCACCGGGACTTCCAGTAATTCCCTCTATGGATAGTGAGATCGGAAGCCCGTGTGTATTGTTGCGCACGTAAAAAATCCCTTGGCAGTTGGAAATCGAAAAAGAGTAGCCTAACGGCGCTGCCAGGGCAAAATTACGAGTTAAAAATCTACCCAAAGTATTTCAGGATCCTCGGCGGTGCTACGGAGTTCGTGCACTGAGCTGAGTTTCTCCAGACTCAGGTTTGAGTTAGGAGGAGAACGGAGCACTTATGGGTTGCACCCTTGTGCCGTGATGTTGATCCATAAACTAAACTAAACTAAACTAAACACTTATATTCAAAGACACGTATGTGATCTTGAGCTTATGTGTTTAAAGTCCAAGTTCCCCACACGTAGTAGACACCTTGCAGTCTTGACAGACCAAAGTATGTGAGTGAAATGTGGCCAATATTCCAACACAATGTCTGGGCAGAGCTTCAGAGATCATGTGATGCCCAAACGACATGATCCCTCCCTCGGCCTAGTCTTGTGTATTCCAGAGGAATGGGTAACCAATACGTCTGGCACAAGGTAGGCTGCAGACGCTGGCGGCTCAGCGTCAATCCACCGAGACCTCACCACCACGAGCCGGTGGCGAGTTATGGCCAGACCCTGACACCCAAGGGACCCGGCTTAGAGGCGTTCAGCCATGTCCCACAGGTGAGGGCCTTGTACGTGCCCGGACCATGAGGGCGCGCACATCTGTCATCACAAGTGTCCGGACCTGTGGAAAGCGTGCACTATCGTCAGACTCCCCGCCTGACTTATAGCGGTCCCCGCGACCAGCGGGAATAGGCCCGCCATAGCTACCGCAGGAGATATTTCCTGTCTGTTTGCAAGCAAATCTCCCATACTTCCACTGTGCGGATCTCGCGACCAGCGAGAATAGGCCCGCCGGAGATTATGCTCGTCTGTTGCGAACAAATCTCTACCGAGTGACTGAATAAGTAAAGAAACGATAAAAGTAGTGGTATTTCAATTGCGCTTGCGCTCCCACCTATGCTACACCCTTCATGTGTCTTCACAAAGTCGGACTAGAGTCAAGCTCAACAGGGTCTTCTTTCCCCGCTGATAACACGTATTGATACAGAAATGACCCCTGATGTTATTACTATGACTGTTGTTATTATATCTGTTCCACACTATACAGTTATTATTATATCTGTTCCACACTATACAGTTATTATTATATCTGTTCCACACTATACAGTTATTATTATATCTGTTCCACACTACACAGTTATTATTATATCTGTTCCACACTATACAGTTATTATTATAT